>VDFB02047397.1:23403680-23429115 GCA_007258455.2 Sequoia sempervirens
ACTTTAGAAAGGGAGGAGATTGAAACAATCTTGGATAGTCGTGTGGGAAGGAGTACCAGAAACAGACAGTATGAAGAATATCTGGTGAAATGGAGAGGAAGGCCCATGGAAGATTCATCCTGGCTATCTAAGGCAGCGGTTGACCGGTTGGGTTTTCCTCAGCCATCTGAGACGTGACGGGGTCACTTCTCAAATTACCCGGGGTGTCTGATGCAGGAGCATCTAGTGGTGTAAGGGCAATCTTGCATCACCCAAAAATAGTTAAAATAGTTAAATTTCAAGTTTCTCGGTTTTTTAGATGTTTTTACATTTTTGGATACCCTTTTTGTCATAATGAAATTCCCAATTTACGGTTTTTATTTTTTGTTCCTGGGTTGAAAGATATTGCAGTTTTAGTTTCCCAGATTTGCACCTGAAAATCTTCTGAGTGAGATTTGAGGCACTTAGAGTTCTCGGATTGGCCCCGAAACTTTTCAAAATCGGTGTAGCAAATTTCAAGCACATTATTGACTTCGAGACCTTTCCAATGGTTCAAACGGTTCGCAAATCGGAGTCCCGGATCAAAAGTTATGGCCCGGGGAAGTTGGCACACTTTCTAGAAGATACAATTGCAAATGCTCTTTTGAAATTTGAACTTCATATTGTAAATTTTCAGCACCAAACCGCCTAAACTCAAATTTGAATGTTGTTTTGGCTTCAAACTAATGAGGAAGCTCTATTTATGGGCGAGTTTCTAATTTTTGGGTAACTTTTTGGGGGACAAGCTCGCATATTGCGAAAGGGTTATTCTGTAGCTTTCTATAACTTGCATGTGTTGTAGAACTTGGGGATTTGAGACCCTCTGCATGTAAGAAGCTCCATTTTATGAATAATAAAATTATTCTTTTGTTTGTGGGTTATTTTCTAAGTCTCGGGCTGCGCCCTCATCATCGAGCTCCCATCCTTGAGAATATCATTGCAAAACCTGATTACTAATGAAGAATATTGGGTGTCACAGTTGAATGAGCTGGAACTACTGGATGAGCGGTGCATGGATGCCTTGAACCACCCGCAGGTCTATCAAAATCATCTCAAGAGGAGCTACAACAAGAAGATCAGGAGTTAGACCTTTCAAGTCAGAGAGCTCGTGTTGAAAGAGAATTAGAAAAAATGTACCAAATCCAGACAACAATGGAAAGTTTGAACCCAATTGGTTGGGACCCTTCATCATCACAACAAGCAACAAATCAGGAGCATATAACCTATCAACACCAGAAGGTGAGCCTCTATAGGAGCCTATCAATAGCCCCCATCTCAAAAAATTTTATGCCTAAACTTGCAAGGTATAAATCCAAAAATATAAAAAAATAAAAAATAAAAAAATCCAAAAAAATCCAAAAAAAGATTGAAAACAGTAAAGAAAAAAATCGTCCTCTAGTGAAAACCACTTCGGTGGTGCTTTGGGCAAGTACCTTGGTGAAAACCTGGAAAAAAAATACCTCGTGTAAATAAACACTTTCCATCCACCGTGACCTCTTCAACTTGTTCTGCATCATTTATCCATCATATTCCATTGATCCTTCCCTCACATATCCGCGTCTGCATCATAGCTTGATCCTGTGTTTGTATCATGATCCCTCTTAGTACTACTTGGCACATTTTTAAGGTTAGTTTGTCCTACCTATATTGGAGTAGTCTATTGCACCACACTGGGGGCATTTTCTTATACATACATTGGATCAGATTTGTGTATATTCTTGAAGTCTTCCTTAAAATAAAATAATCCAAAAACATCCATAAATAAAAAAAATTCAAAAAAATCCAAAACATGTCAAAAAATTCAAAAACATGTCAAAAGACACAAAAATTCAAAAAATGGAGTTGTCTTGTCGAACTACAGGTCTCTAAGCTTGAACGTAGGCAAGGCCATCATTGATGTTCCCCCAAGACACATTAGGTCAGTCCTTTAGGAGTTCGTCATAAGAAACTGGCAAATCCATTTGTTCATATCTCATCAATAAATGAGTCTATTTCAGTCAAACTACATTGTCTCTACGTGTATAACGTAGGAAAGGATAATATTTGATTAGCCCCCAAGGCCCCTAAGATAGGTCTTTAGGTTAGGTTCTTGGTCAAAATCTCAAAAAACACCCAAAACATTAGAAAATTTGAAAATCGTAACATTTGTAAAACATCTTGAAAATACCAAAAAATAGCCTCAAGACATTTCAAAAATACCAAAAACATTCAAAAAACCCAAAATCATCCATCTTGTTTCATGATTACCCACAATAAAGATCCACTCATAATAAATCATTGTCACCCCCAACCTTTGGTGAGACAATAAGAAGAAAGTATAACAAATCGAAAGTGAAAACTCAAATGTCAAGGTCTCAAGTCTAGGCCAGTAAGTAAAAAAGTTGGTAAACTCTTGGTATTAATAGTCCATCTTTCAGATAGTCCCAAAATCATCTAATAATATCATGTCCTAGGATGCATCCTTCCTACAATGGACATCAACATCAAGCATCACCATAGTTTAGTCTTGGCTAGAGATATGAAGAACATTAACTTGTTTGTTTACTTGATCTTTGTATTGTTGATTTATCTTATTGCACTCATTCTAATGACCTCTCGATGAAGTCTAAACAAAAAAATTTAGAGAGAAAGGAATGGGGCATTGATCATTATCTTTCATTTGTTGTGCTTGTTAGATGTTCTTGTAATATAACCTTGGAAAATACTTGCTTTGTTAGGTATGTATGGAAGGTGTTTTGGGTAGCTTGTTGAGTATTGCATTGATAGGTTATACCTTTCCATGTTTTGGTCTGAGATATTTGAAACTTCTGAAGTGCATCCTAGCAAGGTTTCCATATGTCAGGTGTGAACATGAATATTCCTATCTATTTGTTGAGTCAAAGTCCATCTCACTAGATACAACACCATTCTAGTTGTCTGTACCTTGATGCATCGTATCTATGTGTTTTATCAAACATAAGGAAAGTTATGCTCTTTACATCCCCAATCCTTGGATAAGAAATACATCATCATCACTCATCACCATATCTTATAAAGTCTCAATGACTCATGGACTTTTTGGACTTCTGCATCTTCTTAAAATCAAGGGTTCATCCATCTTATTCTTCTAGTTATATCCATCTTATTCTTCTCATTCTTCTATCTCTACTAACATTTATATAAAAGTATCTAATTAGTGTGTTATATCACAATATACATGAGGCTACCAATGGCCGATGACTGTTTATACACCATCAAATCTATCTACATCAAATATCTAAGCTTTCTAGTCCTCTGAGTTGAATTGATCTTGAATCTTTTTCGCGAGCTTGACCTAATTTTGCAATTTTTTTGCCTGATCTCTCGAGGGGGTAGTGTAGTAGTGTAATTCTTTTGCAAGAGCAGCAGTGAGCCATCCAAAAATTAGGAAAATTTTGAATTTTGATAAATGGCAGTGTTATTCTTTGAACTGACACAATAGGTACTTTGCTTCAAAGAGGGGAAAAATGTAGAAACTGAAAAAGTGCTGATTGATACTATGCATATGATTCTTATCAACTAACACCGTTTCTTCCTAAATCACTTCAAATTCATCAATTAATAGAATATCAACATTATTTAATTAAATTTAGAAAATTCAACTATTAATCAAATAATTATTGGATTAATTCACCCTTCTTCTAACTAATTATTCATCATATTTAATTAAATCAAATAATTTAATTAAATCCTCTCTTAATCCTCTCATTTGATTAAAAATTAATCAAATCAAATGTCATAATCTCCTAATTCACTCTAATTAATTAATTAATCCTAAATTAACTTTTTAATCATCATTATCAAATCCTCTATCTTTTAACTCCTCAAAAGTTAAATCAACCATGGTCAACTAACCAGGTTGCACATAAAATAAATTTATTCTATTTATCTAATTCCTCAATTTTCCCTCACCAAGGCATATTCCAAGGAATATTCCTCTTAACAACCTCTAATTCAATTTCCTTCCAAAGGTTTTCAAAAACCTTTCACATCTGCAATAACTTCTCTTACAATATTTCAAATCTTCTAACATCCTCTCAAATCCCATTCAATTCCTCTTACAACAATTTCAAATTCTCAACCAACAACATTTACTTCTCTTCCATCCTCCTCCACTCACACATTTCCCAAAATGTGCTCCAACTTCCTCCAATAGAATTGTGACACTCGACACATTCTCATTGGCTCTCACTTTATCCCACATTCATCAAATCCTCTCATTCTTCAACCCTTGGCTTCTATAAATAGAGGCATCCTTTTTATAATATGGATCCACAACTTCATGCATTATCACTATAGCCATTTGAGTTCATAGCATTCCATCATTTTCATCCATTTTAGCTAGATTATAGTCATTTTTCATACTTGGATCATCTACACTTCATCAAGCTTATCAAAGGGATTGGGAAAGGGATTTTTTCCACATCAAAGGAGCACCACTCCCCCTATGGGATGAAGGTTTAGCTAGTTTATTTAGATTACATGCTATCTTTGATTAAGTTTCTTGTTTATTTCATGTTTTCTCTTGAATTGGCTAAAGAATCTCATAGGGAGCATTAGATTTTCTTTTCTAACATGTTTGACATTGTTTTGTTGATCAATTGTTAGCTTGTGTAGGCTTTGTGCTCATAGATACAACCATATACACAATGTCTAAAAACTTTGCAAACATTTATGACTAAAAATTTCACAAATGTTGGCTATAATAACTAAATAGTTTGTAAACACTATCAACTACATCAACCATTTATGATTAGGTATAATTTCTATATTATCTATATTAGGAAGGATTTGGCGCACTCTGATTGTCAAGGTAGAATTCATGACATGCAATGTCTAGGCATCCAGTAATTTGTGTGTATCAACCTGAATGATGGTCTCACATGGTGGACCTCGAACATGACAGTGTACTCGAATTTGAACACAACAAGCAACCATTCCTCCATAGGACCCATGTGATAACTAATTTGAGATCCCCCCTGAAGGAATCTAATAAATCTCATGCTTAGCTTGTTTGAAAGATTGTTCTTGTAGATGATTATTGTTGGTTTAATGCACACCTTCCAAATGCATCCAACTAGGAAGAGGTCTCAAATCTCTTGATAAAGACACATTGGCCAATCACACAAATTTACAACCTCTATTTGTAGATTGTAATATTCAATGTCCATGCTCATTTTCACCAATACACCAAAGACACAGCTAAAGAAATGAGCAAAATTATGATATTTGACTTCATTGTGGTTTGGCCCTTTTGTGTCAATTCTCGTTAACATATTTTCCCACAACCTATACGAGAGAATCAATTCATCTATCTGAGCGAGGATATTACATGGAATGTATGGGTGGTAGTTGGTCAACCAACTAGAGACCCATGCTTTTGCATTGCGTGACATCTTCTATACCTGCATCAAAGAAATTATTAGCTTTCACTCTCAATGCTGACCAACAAGCGGCTACAAAGCTACATAACAGTATTGAAGAAGGTGCATGTGCAATATGTGTAATGGAAAAATGACAACGAACAAGTGGAGCATCATGTACTACAAATCTTGAAATGAAAAAGGAATCTGCAATGAAAACACTTGAAAAGAAGTGACCAAAGTGAAAGAGATAGATAATGTTATGACTGAAGAGATTCTACCTGTTCTTTAAAACTTGAGGAAGGAGCGTGTGCAGTATGTGCAATGGGAAAATGGAAATGCACAAATAGAGCAACATGTACTAAAATGTTTGAAATGAAAGAGAAAACAACTTTTTCAAAAGATGCAACTGCATTCTCTAATTAGAAAGACACTCTCAATGTTGACCAAAAAGCAGCTACAAAGCTACATAATAGTATTGAAATGTCGTGCATGTGCAATACATGCAAATAATGTGACAATATGGGACATTGTGTTTTCCAACACTGCAAATAATGCGAGCATTTTTTTTGTGTAATGGAAAAATGACAACACATAAGTGGAGCAACATGTACTAAAATTCTTGGAATGAAAAATGAATCTTCTATGAAAACACTAAAAAAGAAGCGACTAAAGTGAAAAAGATAGATAATGTTTTGACTAGAGAGATTCTACTTGTTCTTCAGAACTTGAGGAAGGAGCGTGTGCAATGGGAAAATGACAATGCACAACTGGAGTAGCAGGTACTAAAATGCTTGAAATGAAAGACAAAACAACTTTTCCAGAAGATACAACTGCATTCTCTAATTAGAAAGACACTCTCAATACTGACCAAAAAGCACCTACAAAGCTACATAACAATATTGAAATGTCATGCATAATGTGAAAATATGGGATAGTGTGTTTTCCAACACTATAAATAATGTGAGCACTTTTTTGTGCAATGGACAAATGACAACACACAAGTGGAGCAACATGTACTACAATTCCTGAAATGAAAAAGGAATCTGCAATGAAAACAATCGAAAAGAAGTGACCAAAGTGAAAGAGATAGATTATGTTTTGATTGAAGATATTCTCCTTGTTCTTCGAAACTTGAGGAAGGAGTGTGTGCATTATGTGCAATGGGAAAATGGAAATTTCACAACTGGAGCAACAGGTACTAAAATGCCTAAAATGAAAGACAAAACAAAATTTTCAGAAGATACAACTGCATTCTCTAATTAGATACTCTCAATGTTGACCAAAAAGTAGCTACAAAGCTACAGTATTGAAGAAGGAACATGTGAACAACTTTTGGGAACAACTTTATGTAATGAACACACAACTGCATTCTCTAATTAGAAAGACACTCTCAATGCTGACTTCATTACATTCTTCCAGACTGTATGAAACATAAACTTTTTATGATGAAATAGCTGACAGGGGACAACGTATTTTCCAACATGGAAAATAATGTGAGAATTTTATTTGTTCCAATCAGATGAAGAAAGTGCAATGATATTTGGACTGTAGCAAAGAGTTGCTCAAAAAATTGAAAGTGGGCTTGATTACATTCTTGGTCATAACAAAATAAAACTTTTCATAAAGAACTAACTGACATGGGAGAGTGTGTTTTCCAACAGTGCAAACAATGTGAGTATTTTATTTTTTCCAATCAGATGAAGAATGTTAAATGCCATTTTAAATGTATCAAAGAGCTGTTCAAAAAATTGAAAGTGATCTTCATTACATTCTCAGTCGTAATGAAACAAAACTTTTCATAACGAACTAACTAACATGGGATGGTGTGTTTTCCAGTACTACAAACACTGTGAGCATTTTATTTGTTCCAATCAGATGGAGAATGTGAAATGCCATTTTTTACTGTACCAAACAGTTCAAAAAATTGAAAGTGGACTTGATTACATTCTTGGTCGTAACAAAACAAAAATTTTCATAATGAACTAACTGACATGGGATAGTGTGTTTTGCAACAACAAACAATGCAGACGTTTTATATGTTCCAATTAGATGAAGAAAGTGAAATGCCATTTTGACGATACCAAAACATTTTGAAAGTGGACTTCATCTTGGTTGCAACGAAATAAAAATTTTTCATAACAAACTAACTAACATGGGATAGTGTGTTTTCCAACACTACAAATAATGCGAGCATGATTTTTGTGCAATGGACATATGGCAACAAAAAAGTGGAGCAATATGTATTAGAATGCTTGAAATGAAAAAGGAATCTACTATGAAAACACTTGAAAAGAAGTGACCAAAGTGAAAAAGATAGATAATGTTTTGACTGAACAAATTCTTCTTGCTCTTCACAAGTTCAAGAAGGACCATGTGCAGTATGTGCAATGGGTAAATGGAAATGCACAACTAGAGCAGCAGGTAGTAGAATGCATGAAATTAAAAAGGAATCTATTGTACAAGCACTTGAAAAGAAGAAGTGAACACAAATAGAATGAGTTGGGTGGAGACATGAAAGTCTGATGTCAAAATTGTAGATAGCTTCTATGAATAGCTTTTTGAAAATATGACATGCTTACCTACAAACAAAGGTTCACTGATGTATGCTTTTGCACTCCTTAGTAACTCTTCAAGAAGCACTAGAGTGAACACACGTTGGCCAACATTAGCCTATCACCGTAGCCCAAATTTTATAAGGAAGCATGCTATTGCATAATGTCATACCAAAACATTGGACTTACCTACGTATAGTTGTTAAATTGGAACCATACCTTCCATTGAGTTTAAACTTGTGAAAGATAGCCGCCAAAGAGGAATCCTTTCCCTAGAATGGAATGCTGAAGCAAACAAAAAGACCAAAAAAAAATAGAAAGTTTATGATGTGGTAGAAACCGCTTAATGGAAAAATAAATCTACAATACCATTCCTATTACAATATAGAAATTAAAATGGGGTTTCTCATAGTCACGCATATTATTTGTCATATCCTCTACCCCATCCATAGTAGGTGCACCTAAAGTCTCACATTCCATATTGACATTCACATTAAAGCTATTGTTGAAAGGATTCACACAGAGGAGTTCAGTGATCTGACTGTTGTGCAACACACTTTGTACGATGGGTTGCACATCGATGATGATCCCTGCTTGCACTAAACCATGGATGCATGCAAATGGTGTTAGTTGTAGCTGCATCAGGATTGCGAATGAATTCAAATGACAATGCATTGGATTGTTGTAGATCTTGCAAAAACCTCTCAATGCACTATGCATATGATTGTACTTGTTCTAGAAACTGGGGCGGTGTACGCATCAATTTCTTCAAGATTTTTTTTGTGTCATTCCAAATACACATTTTTTGCAAATGTTCATCATATTCATGATTGATATAATGAGCTTATGTAGGGTGAGAAGATTAGGACTATTTTATTGGATGCCCCCCTATGACAATGTCTTGTTCATATCTATCCCTCTATCAATTGCTTGACCTCCCTCATCTAAATGACAACACACAAGAAACTTGTATTAGGCAGTAGAAAATGCAAAACACAATTGTCTCCCATAAAGTAACGTACTTTGAATTGAAATTCACTTACCTTGGACCACCCGTTTAGTGTTAGATGATCTTTTAATCAATTCAACAACCTTAAGGACATGCTTGGAAGTGTTCCCCTGTAAACTCCAAGGGAACTCACAAAAAAAAAGGTGCTCACCAAATTTCTGAACGAGGTAGTGGTCGCAACTACTTTGAATTTTCAACCAGTGCCATCTAAGATGTGTTTCATCTGGAATACAATCATCATCTGGAATTTCCTTCAATCGCTCCAAACTAGATTGAATATTTAGAAACTTATAGTTTTTCAAAAAACCATAATGTTGCAACTTTTCCTTTTTCCTAATGAATGGTTCCATTTTATGCACAAGTGTGTAATAAAAGTAGTCCACTTTCCTTGTGTAGTTTTTTGATGATCACACAAATAGATTGAGTTTTGAGCGTGTAATGGTATGAATCAATGGCTACATTTGTATCCTGGTTTGCATGTGGGAATAGTCTACAATTTTTTTCCCACATGGCTATGAAAAAAAGGTAATAGTCAAGTAAACCACAACGTATTCAAGGTAACGTCAAAGAATGTGAATGGTGTGAATGGAATGAGGTTAAAAAAATTATCAACTCACCAATTCAACCATCTCCTTCGTACCAGGTCTTCTTGAAGTACTCTAAAAATTGGGGTTGATCATTAAAATCCTAAAAGGAGTTAATAGCCGAGTGATGTTGTCTTTGCTATCACTGATCGCCATCATGATCATGCCAAGTCTGTGGAAGATGTCCATTTCATTTTATTTGGCTACGTACTTATGTACGTTCTTCAACCAAGCCCTTTTAATGTGCCAAATGCATAAAAGCACACATCATCGAAAGATAACCCTAATAGACAATACAAACAATATTGTTTACCACTCATTTGCATGACAAAGTGGCATTGAAAATGAATAGAAAATGAGAAAGGTATGCAAATGAACAAAGATATGCACATATTGTATGGCCTAAATTTCTATAGTGGCATCATCGATAAAAAATGCATTGATTCTCTAGTCGGGTCTGGCTCTTCTTCCATGGGCATGTAATTTGCATAGCCACGTAGAAATGTCCTCAATCTTGTTTCATGAGGAGACTACCCATGTAACAGGCACACCACTCTGTTGCTCGTTGAAAATGAAAAAAGTATACAATTTTTATTGTAGACATAACAAGTTAGCGTGAGCATTGTCATATTTATAGCCAGTAAGATCATTGAAAAGATAAAGAACTATTTGTCAATATTTCTAATGCCTCACCCCATATTTGTTAGTGGAAAACATGGAATCTATGGTGATGACTGAATTGTATGAGTGGAAAACCATCGTATCCGGCATCCATGGAGTTTGAACCCTGATAATGAAAGTTCTATCATTACCATGGGGCCCTTGAAAGTAGAAGTTGTCAAAGTCCTGTCCATTCCAATTTATGATACTTGTCGAATCTATTTTTTGTTTCTATACGTGAATAGAATGCACCTTTCACCAAGCATTAATTACATCCTTTCTTGTAAGGAACTCATCTCTCTTAATCATCATGCCACAAAAGATAGGATCACTGAGGCGTCTATCCATTATTACATTAACACTCATGTCCATGAGCAAAAGGCTTTCAACATAGCTTCTACATTCTGCAGATAGATTAGTGGTGAGAATGAAACACCTATCTCCACTTGTGTCACCAATTCCATTGAAAAATTCACCATTGACATCGACATGGAACATTTGTTTATAGAGCAGGTAGGAAACATTCAGTCTACCATGCATAACCTTTGCTATGAAGTGTCATTAAAAACCTCACTTTTTTATAAACCTTTTTTTTTCTTTTCTATGGTTGAGGCCAGTTTTGTGGTCTGTAGAACTGTATGCACACCAATAGTTGTAAAGAAGGCATCATCTCATCATCTTCAAGCAAGAGAGAGTAAAATATCATTGGAACATACACATGAATGTTGAAAGATACGAATCTATGCCACATAATTATTTTTCCATATTTTTTCTTATTGATGGGATCTGTAATGGTATACTCTTTTTTTTTCTTGCATAGGAATGAAGTTTCAAAACCTTCAACCAACATTTCATCGTAAATGAAATCATCAAGTATGCTACAAGGAATTGTTGTGGCAAGGTCAAGGACCCAGTCCTCCTCGATGGCAATAGGAGTCCAATGCAAATTGCAAGAGGAAAAAGAAGAGCCTCCATCCCATACATCTTGCACCTCTAAATCATCTTCCTTCTTCCATTTCACATTTCTCCCCATTCTAGGAAAGGTAGGAATTGGATGAACATTTAAAATTAGAGTGGATTGTGTCAAGAAACAAAAAGAAATTATTCATTGAACGTAAATAAAATGTGCTTGCATTGATGCCACCAACATGAAACCAATAGAAGGTTGTCAACTTCAGCTAAGGAAAATTAAAGGTGATAGATTGAATCAAGCTATGCATAAAAAATAAAACAAACGCGAGTTGTCAATCATAGTGTGTATCTCAGCATACAAGTGGACATAGACAATGACAACACAATCACAATCGTACATGGAAATTCAAGGATGAGTCCATTTTAGGTGTGCCAAACAAACTTGTTTTACTTGAAGAGGAATGTTGTGAAAACTAACCATCATTTTCAAGTAAACTTGTGTTGTTTGAGCAAGAACATGATGAGTGGTTCAACCTGCAACTTTGTATGTGGCATAGGAGTGTAGCATGCATAACAATATGTAATTAATTCTACAATTGCAACAACATATGTATTATTTTGGGAAGATACATTGGTTGTGGTGTGTGTGTAAGTGTTAATGGAGAGGAAAGGTGAGAGGGCAACCAAAACCTTTTATGAAAATCTTGTATGTAAAAAAAGATGTGCATCCATTACTGACAACAATGCCAAAATGATAACACATTTGTTGCATCTATTGAAAAAAAAATGAATCAGTAATGGAGAGAATGATGAAAGGTAGAAAGGTGTAAAATTTCCTATCAACCATGATGTAATCCAATGCGGGTTGGAAAACAAAATGTGTAGTTGAACCTCCAAGCGGACATAAAGATCACAAGTAAATTCACAACCCCACATGTAAATATAACTAAGATTTCAGAGTATATGGGATGTAAAAACATATTTTACCTGAGGAGGCATGTTGTGATATTCAACCTTCCATTTGGGGTGACTTAACATGAGCAACACAAGCACATCTAACAATGCATGAAATAAACAAGTGAAGGTTGAACCACACGATGAGTGGTTCAATCTGCAACTTTGTATGTGGCGTAGGAGTGTAACATGCATAACAATATGTAATTACTTCTACAATTGCAGAAAAAGATGTATTATTTTGGGGAAGATATGTTGGTTGTGGTGCGTGTGTATGTGTTAAAAGAGAGGAAAGGTTAGAGGGAAACCAAAACCTTTTATGACAACCTTGTATGTAAAAAAATTATGCATCCATTATTGCCAACAATGCCAAAATGATAACATGTTTGTTGCATCTGTTGTCAAAATAATGAATTAGTAATGGAGAGAATGGGGAAAGGAAGAAAGGTGTAAAATTTCCTATCAACCATGATGTAAGTCAATGTAGGTTGGAAAACACAGTGTGTAGTTGAACCTCCAAGTGGACTTAAAGATCGCAAGTAAATTCACAACCCCACATGTAAATATAACTAATATTTCAGAGTATATGGGGTATATAAACCTCTCTTACTTGAGGAGGCATGTTGTGATATTCAACCTTCAATTTGGGGTGACTTAACATGAGCAATAAAAACACATCTAGCAATTCATGAAATAAACAAGTGAAGGTTGAACCACACAATGAGTGGTTCAACTTGAAACTTTGTATGTGGTGTAGGAGTGTAATGTGCATAAGAGTATGTAATTACTTCTATAATTGCAACAATAAATGTATTATTTTGGGAAGATATGTTGGTTGTGGTGCATGTGTATGTGTTAAAGGAGAGGAAAGGTTAGAGGGCAACCAAAATCTTTTATGACAACCTTGTATGTAAAAAAATGTTCATCCATTGCTACCAGCAACACCAAAATGATAACACGTTTGTTGCATTTGTTGAAAAAATAATGAATCAGTAATGGAGAGAATGAGGAAAGGTAGAAAGGTGTAAAATTTCCTATCAACCATGATGTAAGCCAATGTAGGTTGGAAAACATAGTGTGTAGTTGAACCTCCAAGTAGACATAAAGACCACAAGTAAATTCACAACCCCACATGTAAATATAACTAATATTTCAGAGTATATGGGGTGTACAAACCTCTTTTACCTAAGGAGGAATGTTGTAATATTTATCCTTCCATTTGGGGTGACTTAACATGAGCAGAAAAAGCACATCTAGCAATCAATGAAATAAACAAGTGAAGGTTGAATCACACAATGAGTGGTTCAACTTGCAACTTTGTATGTGGCGTAGGAGTGTAATGTGCATAACAATATGTAATTAATTCTAGAATTACAACAACATATATATTATTTTGGGAAGATACGTTGGTTGTGGTGCATGTGTATGTGTTAAAGGAGAGGAAAGGTTAGAGGGAAAACAAAGCCTTTTATGACAACCTTGTATGTAAAAAAAAATGTGCATCCATTGTTGCTAACAATGCTAAAACATGATAACATGTTTGTTGCATCTATTGAAAAAAAAATGAATTAGTAATGGAGAGAATAAGGAAAGGAAAAAAAGGTGTAAAATGTCCTATCAACCATGATGTAAGGCAATGTAGGTTGGAAACACAGTGTGTAGTTGAACCTCCAAGTAGACATAAAAACCACAAGTAAATTCATAACCCCGCATGTAAATATAACTAAGATTTCAGAGTATATGGGGTGTACAAACCTCTTTTACCTAAGGAAGCATGTTGTGATGTTAAGCCTTCCATTTGGGGTGACTTAACATGAGCAACAAAAGCAAATCTAGCAATTCATGAAATAAAGTAGTGAAGGTTGAACCACATGATGAGTGGTTCAACCTACAACTTTATATGTGGCGTAGAAGTGTAACGTGCATAACAACATGTAATTAATTCTATAGTTGCAACAACATATGTATTATTTTGGGAAGATACATTGGTTGTGGTGCGTGTGTATGTGTTAATGGAGAGGAAAGGTTAGAGGGAAACCAAAACCTTTTATGACAACCTTGTATGTAAAAAAATGTGCATCCATTACTACCAACAACATCAAAATGATAACATATTTATTGCATTTGTTGAAAAAATAATGAATTAGTAATGGAGAGAATGAGGAAAGGTAGAAATATGTAAAATGTCCTATCAACCATGATGTAAGCTAGTGCAGGTTGAAAAACACGTGTAGTTGAACTTCCAAGCGGACATAAATACCACAAGTAAATTCACAACTCAACATGTAAATATAACTAAGATTTCAGAGTATATGGGGTGTAAAAACCTCTTTTACCTGAGGAGGCATGTTGTGATATTCAACCTTTCATTTGGGTAGCAAAAACACATCTAGCAATTCATGAAATAAACAAGTGAAGGTTGAATCACACGATGAGTGGTTCAACCTGCAACTTTGTATGTGGTATAGGAGTGTAATGTGCATAATAGTTTGTAATTAATTCTATAGTTGCAACAACATATGTATTATTTTGAGAAGATATGTTGGTTGTGGTGTGTGTGTATGTGTTAATGGAGAGGAAAGGTTAGAGGGCAGCCAAAACCTTTTATGACAACCTTGTATGTAAAATAATGTGCATCCATTGTTGCCAGCAATGCCATAATGAATTAGTAGTGGAGAGAATGAGGAAAGGCAGAAAGGTGTAAAATGTCCTATCAACCATGATGTAAGCCAATGCAAGTTGGAAAAAACAATGTGTAGTTGAACCTCCAAGCGGACATAAAGATCGCAAGTAAATTCACAACCCCCATGTAAATATAAAAGATTTCAGAGAATATGGGGTGTACAAACCTCTTTTACTTGAGGAGGCATGTTGTCATATCTAGCCTTCCATTTGGGGTGACTTAACATGAGAAGCAAAAACACATTTAGAAATTCATGAAATAAACAAGTGAAGGTTGAACCACACGATGAGTGGTTCAACCTGCAACTTTGTATGTGGCATATGAGTGTAACCTGCATAACAATATGTAATTAATTCTACAATTGCAACAACAGATGTATTATTTTGGGAAGATACATTGGTTGTGGTGCATGTGTATGTGTTAATAGAGAGGAAAGGTTAGAAAGCAACCAAAATCTTTTATGACAATCTTGTATGCAAAAAAATGTGCATCCATTGTTGCCAACAACGCCAAAAGAATAACACGTTTTTTGCATCTGTTGAAAAAATAATGAATCATTAATGGAGTGAATCAGGAAACCTACATAAATGTGTAAATTTTCCTATCAACCATGATGTCATCCAATGTAGGTTGGAAAAAATAGTGTCTAGTTGAACCTCCAAGTGGACATAAAGACTGCAAGTAAAATCGCAACCTCGCATGAGAAAAACTAATACCTCATAGTATATGGGGTGTACAAACCTATTTTACCTGAGCAGGCATGTTATGATATCGAGCCTTCCATTTGGGGCAACTTAACATGACCAACAAAAGTGTATATGAAAATTCATGAACTAAAAAAGTGTAGGTTGAACAACACAATAAGAAGTCCAACCTGCAACTTTATATGTAGCCTATAAGTGTAACATGGATAATAATATGTAATTACTTCAATGGCTACCAAAAAAATCAAAATAAAAAAACATGTTCTTTGCATTTGATGATAAAATAATGAATCGGTAAAGGAGTGAATGAACATAGGCTAAAACATGTTTTTTTTTGTGCATTTATTTGTGAAACATATGAAGAATTCGAAAAACAACTTTAACTGTAAACCATAATTGCAATAAATTGTGAAGCTCACTTGCATTGAAAACCATAGTGAATGAGATAGATATTGTGTTGACTTATGAGATTCTTTATGCTCTTCATAAATTGACAAAGAAGCATGTGTAGTATGTGCAAAGGCGAAGAGACAATGCAAATCTGGAGGCAACAGGTTCTATAATTTATGAAATCGAAAAAGGAATCTGCTCTAAAAACACTTGAAAAAAAGGAGATAAAACTTAATGAGATAGATATTGTTTTAACTGAAGAGATTCTTCCCACTCTTGAGAAGTTGAGGAAGGATCATGTGCAATGGGAAAATCGCAATGCAAAAGTGGATAAACTTGAGATATTTTGTATTGCATATGAATTTTTCTAAGAAAAGAAAGTGAAAGATGATGCTATAACTAGATTTCAACTAGTGAAGTCAAACATTTGTGAACATAAAAATAACTCAACACCTCGAACTCTCCACCCTTCAGATTAAAACAAGCAAAAATATATAAAACGCAACCCATAGTGTTTTCCAACCTGCCTATAGTTTATTGATTTAAGGAAGTTGAAACACAATTTTTAGTCTACTTGAGACTTGTTATAAATTTTGAAGATGTTCCTTTCATTACATTCGTATTGTCTAAACAAAAAAAGGTTTCCATTACAATCATATTGTTTACATAATTAGAGGTTGGAAAACACAAGGTGTTAAGAAACCTGCAACCCACATAGTGTTGTAAAATCCTCTATATATAAGAACCCAATTGGCTGGTCACCCCTCAGCTAAATATGGTTAGTTTTATGTATCCCCCAGCTGCAACTCCTTCCCAAATTCTCCACCCTTCAACTTTGTATAAGCACAACAAACTAACTCACAATCCACTATGTTTTCCTACCTACCTATATTTTAATGATATGAGGAAATCCAAACACAATTCATATTGTTAGTAATAGTTTTGGTAAATTTTCAAGGTGACTTTTCTTATATTCATACTGTAAGGTTTTCATTACAATCATTTTGTCTATTTATAATTCAAGGTTGCAAAACATTGGGTGTTAACGACCCTGAGATCTTCTCAATGCTTCAAGAGGCAGTGGGTACTATAATGTATGAAATGAATAAGGAAACATATGTAAAAAGACTTGAAAGGAAGCAGACCAAAGCGCTTGAGATAAATAATGTATTGACTGAAGAGATTCTTCCTACTCTTGAGAAGTTGAGGAAGGAGCATGTGAAGTATGTGCAATGGGAAAATGACAATGAAAAATTGGAGGCAACAGGTACTAGAATGTATGAAATGACAAAGGAATCTGTTGTAGAAATACTTGAAAAGAAGCAGACCAAAGTGAATGAGATAGATAGTGTATTGATTGAAGAGACTCAGTATTGTTGAGAAGTTGAGGAAGGTGCATGTGCAGTATCCGCAATGGGCATATCACAATGCAGAACTCGAGCAGGAGGTAGTAGAAAGTATGTAATAGAAAATGAATCTACTCTAAAAACACTTGAAAAGAAGACCAAAGTGAATAAGATAGATAATGTATCAACTAATGAGATTATTCTTGCACTTCACAACTTGACGAAGGAGCATTGTACAATATTTTCAATGGGTAAATGCCAATGAAAAAGTGGATAAAGTCAAGAAATTTTGTATTGCATATGAATTTATGCAAGAAAAGAAAGTGAGAGATGATGCTATAAGTGGAGTTGAATAAACGAAGTCAAAGATTCTTCAAGTTAAGAATTCCATGAAACAAATATAATTTGAAATAGATGATAATGAAAAGGAAAAATAAAATCTTAGAGAAAAAAGAGAATCAGTTGGCTAGAGACATGAAAGCCTTGTGTGAAAAGGTAGACAAGTTTTGTAAATAACTTATCAAACATAAAACATCTGCATTCTCTAATAAAAAAGACACTCTGAAAGTTGAGAAAAGAGCGACTGCAAAGCTACATTAAAGTATTGAAGATATTCAAAACTCTATCCAAGAAATGGATGGTGTTGTCCTAAGGGCTAATGAGGGAGTAGCTACTCCAAAGCTTAAAGTAAAAGATATGAAATAGAAGGTAGAAGCTCATGAAAGGAATACCAGGGGGGTGATAATAGGTAACAACAATGGGGATGAGGAAAAATGTGTCATTGGTCAACTTGCAGATGCAAAAGCAATAGTTGGAATTGTTGAAACTAAAGTAAAACAACATAAATACTACAATTAACCACTTAGAACTGGAATTAAAAGATTAAAAGAAAATTTTATCATCAAAATAAAATGATTTTAATTAATGTTGTTGACATACAACAGCAATCTAAAAGACATGAAGTTGAAAAAATAAACATGACAATGGAATGTGTGATTTTCAAGGCATTCATACTGTTTTGTAAAATTCCATGTTGCAAAACCGTACATGTTAAGAAGCAAGCAACCCACTATGAGACAACCCTTTACATTTAAACAAGGAGATTCAAATAATTGAAAACCTACATTGTGTTTTCCAAAATATAATTATTTTGTGCATTTTTTTTTTGAATCATGTGAAATTTAAACACAACAGTGGAAGGTGTGATTTTCAAGACATTCATATTGTTTTATAAAACTCCATGTTGCAAAACCCTGCGTGTTAAGAAGCAAGAAACCCACCATGAGACAACCCTTTACATTTAAACAAGGAGATTCAAATAATTGAAAACCCACATTGTGTTTTCCAAATTACAAATATTTTTTGCACATTTTTTTTTCAATCATGCAAAATTTAAACACAACAATGGAAGGTGTGATTTTCAAGACATTCATACTATTTTGTAAAATTCCATGTTGCAAAACCGTACTTGTTAAGAAGCAAGCAACCCACGGTGAGACAACCCTTTACATTTAAACAAGGAGATTCAAATAATTGAAAACCCACATTGTGTTTTCAAAATTACAATTATTTTGTGCACTTTTTTTTCAATCATGTGAAATTTAAAGACAACAATGGAAGGTGTGATTTTCAAGACATTCTTACTGTTTTGTAAAATTCCATGTTGCAAAAGCGTGCGTGTTAAGAAGCAAGCAACCCATTGTGAGACAACCCTTTACATTTAAACAAGGAGATTCAAATAACTGAAAACCCACATTATGATTTCTAAAATACAATTATTTTGTGCACTTTTTTTTTCAGTCATGCAAAATTTAAACACAACAATGGAAGGTGTGATTTTCAAGACATTCATACTATTTTATAAAACTCCATGTTGCAAAACCCTATGTGTTAAGAAGCAAGTAACCCACTGTGAGACAACCCTTTACATTTAAACAAGGAGATTCAAATAACTAAAAAACCCACATTGTGTTTTCCAAAATATAATTATTTTGTGCACTTTTTTTTTTCAATCATGCAAAATTTAAACACAACAATGGAACATGTGATTTTCTAGACATTCATACTATTTTGTAAAATTCCATGTTGCAAAACCGTACGTGTTGAGAAGCAAGCAACCCACTATGAGACAACCCTTTACATTTAAACATGGAGATTTAAATAACTGAAAACCCACATTGTGTTTTCCAAATTACAAATATTTTGTGCACTTTTTTTTCAATCATGCAAAATTTAAACACAACAATGGAAGGTGTGATTTTCAAGACATTCTTATTGTTTTGTAAAATTCCATGTTGCAAAACCCTACGTGTTAAGAAGCAAGCAACCCACTATGAAACAACCCTTTACATTTAAACAAGGAGATTCAAATAATTGAAAACCCACATTGTGTTTCCCAAATTACAATTATTTTGTGCACATTTTTTTTCACACACAAAATTTAAATGCAATTTTTACTCAAATTAAAAGTCCTTATAAATTTTGAAGGGGCCTTTCAATACATTCACACTGTCTAAATTACAAAATCTTTTCAAGACATTCATTCTATTTTGTAAAAATTCATGTTGGAAAACCCTAGGTGTTAAGAAACAAACAACCCATATAGTGTTGTAAAACCATCTACAACCCAATTGGTTAGTACCCCTCACCTTGATTTGGTCAATTTTCTCCTCCAACTCCTCCATGTGCACTCCAAACTTAAACTTTCAATGTGCAGACTGAAAATGCACCTCAATTTGGTTGGTTTTCTCCTCCAAATCCTCCACAGGCACTCCAACCTTTAGCTTTCAACATGTAGAATAGAAATGTAGAGTGTTTTCACCCTTCTTTCTCCAAACCAAAAATGTACACGTTAGTCTGCCTCTAATTCTCGCACTAAAAAAAGATTTGAAAATGACACTTCTACTGCAAGCCATGTGACCCAATTTTATTGACCGATAGGAGGCGGGAAAACCGACATGATGGTGCCGTTAACTCCTACCTACCATTTCCCTGACATTTGGTCCCACCTGCCAGTTTCATCACTTTTAACCCCTATTTGGCGAGTCTTGCACTACGCCATCTCATGTTATGTATGTTTCTATGTATGTTGTTATGTATCTTTTTATGCATTTTTGTACATGTACATAGATGAGTTTTGTCTACAGATTAGTTGCATCCTACTTTTCTCATGTTCTTTTGTTAAATGTAAATAAAAGATGGATTCTGACTTCTTTAGAGAACATGGATAAATATGGTTCTAAAAAGATATATAAATTAATTTTATAAGATATTTATATGAAAATGTATATGAATTTATTATAAGCAACATGGTAGTTGGTTTGAATGAGAGATTTTTCTATTCAAATCAATCAATATAGTAGTTGAAATATTTAGTTTATTTTATTGGGAGACTAGACAATCAACTATGGACAAGATTGTAAAGGGAAGACCAATACATGTGTAGGTAAGGGATAATGCCTACAATTTGGAGAATCAGATCAAATAAAATTTTATGAGATATTCACTACATTCAATATTTTATCGTAGTTCTTATCAAGTATAACCAAATTATATTTTACTAAATACATCTTTCCAACATAGATTGTTTTAACAACATGAAATAAAACAAGCAAAATTTGTAAAACTATCCAACAAGTTTTGAAAACTTTACAACTTGAGATAATGTTTTTCTTCCACTCTACTACTACTAAATCCAAGTCCTATATACAATATCATGAGCCATATGGCAATGCCCTTTACCAAAAATAATTACTTTACTCTTAGTTGTTTACTACTGCAAGTTTTGTGGTGGCAGGAGATGCATAGTGTGTATCCATTAGAGTAGATGAAACAATAGAGAGTTAGATTTTTATACTAAATTTAACTTTATTATTCTCTATACTAAGAATCTAAAAATTGATGATGGATCACATATTACATCTTTTAGTGGAAAAATATGTACATTTTATTGTCCTTTATTATGCATACAAATATATTCTTCTTAATCTAATAAATTTATTTCTTGTTCTCTCTAATATGTTATAACTAGCACTTGCACCTAAAGGAGGTTCAAGGATTATGTTGATAAAAACTATATGTATGTTAATATGTTAGAGAGTATGTGTTTGTGCATGGATGCATTGCAAATTCTAGTTGCATTAAACAATTAATAATAGGTGCTAAATAATGGAATGAAATAAACTTAGACAAATCTAGATTTTTTCCTTAGATAAATTATTATCTGATTATGAAATATTTGCATACAAATTTAAAACATAAAGCAATGCAAATGAAAAAATAAAGTTGCCATCAAATTGAAAAAAAACACTACAAATAGAAATATAATGTTCCCATCCAGTTGTCAAATCAATATTTATCTGGATTTTATGTGATAAGTGAGATTTTGGAGGCTTTTACCTAATATTTTGGAGGCTTTTACCATTACACAACAATTGAAACTTATTTTCTAATGGCTCAACAGTGGTTTGAAGGCATGAGACTTGTTTTAGGCTCAAATCTCACACTATATGTAGCCTATCGGCTAATTAACAATATATTGTTTTATCAAAGTGTAAGTGCTAGTTAAATAGTAAGTTAATATTGACAAATTGGTTTTGTTCTTAATGATTATGTTGGTAGTTCAATGTTTATTAGTACTTTCCTTTAGGTAGGTACTAATGTAACTAGAATTACTTATCTAGTTATCAAATTTTGTGTTTTTAAACTAATTAAAAGTTTTTAATTTTTATTTACTTTAGTTTTCTAATGTTAAAAGGAAGATGTGTAACAACCTAGTAGGTTGTACCATTTTTTATATCAATTTTTTACATGTTCTTGCATGTGTGTACTCAAGTAGTGATACTCAAATAATTCTTCTCTCCATACATGATAGGGATTCTTCTATCCATATGAGATAGGAATTTGTTTTCTCATAGGGGACATGTGTTCTTGTATCCATATGGGACACGTAGTCTTCCTCTAGCAAGATAAAAGTAATCTGCACCTTGCCACAAAATTCATCTTAAAGCCTCAAAGATGTGAATAGTTCATCCAAAACTCTCTTGAGTATATAAAGAATCTAAATTTTATTTTAGATTTTAAATTATTTTAATTAGGTTAGCACAAGTTGGTCCATCTAATTTTTGGGAAAGTACTAGACTCATTCCAAAAACATTGAGTATTGGGAACCTCCTTTGTTGACCCAAACAACCTACATATTTGTATTCATAGGATCAAGGTGTAATATATGTAATTTTATTTGCATCCAATTTTTTATGTGCACTATAAAGAGTAGGTATGCAATCCTTTCTAGAGCTCCATTTCCCCCAAAATTTCCTCTTCAACTACTACCCACTAAGGGAAACATTGATTTATGGTTCTTTATCATTTAGACAAAAATGTATTAACTATTTAATCCTACATTCATATTCTTAATTGAGTAAATATTTTATTTGGAATCCTATGGCGATGGTATACTTAGCACTAAACTAGTGTTGGTTTTATTTATTTAAGGAATATTTCATGTTCACTCAAAGGTAAAATACTATGGTGTCCTTATTACGCTATAAAAATACATAGATGTTGTTGCAACTATGTTAGGCTATAGATGTAGTAGTTTAATTTGTGTTGGCTTGAATTGTAAATGTGAATTAGAGGCATTGTTAATACCAAACATTATAAATGGTTTTGGTTTTCATAACTTGATCAAATTGAATTTAAAATAAATTTTCAATAGATATTCAATAGCTTAACAAAAGTATCAATGTTGTAACACATTTCAAAACTTAATTGAAACAACATAATTTTAACAAATATTCAATAGATTATTGAATAAAAGTATCAATGCTACAACATGTTTCAAAGTTGAAAGTGAATATTATTTGACAATAAATAATATCACCAAGATTAATAAATTAAGAACAAGTATTATTTTCCCTCAATAATACTATAATCTTATATGTATTTTACTCGCTCTTATCTTGACTATAATATACTACATTATTGGTGTGATTGGGGATATTACCTATATTTTATCTCCTAGGTCTTATTCACACTCTTCAAGTTTACTTAGGGTACATGTAGGATACTTTTCACTTTATGTGTCATATCATAATATTAAGACACTTGTCATAATATTATATTATCTTATGTATCACCTTGGCTTATATAACCAAAGGGTTCTCTTTATAATCTTAATAATCCATGTTCATTGTATTTGCATTCTTTATAGGAATACATTGTATTCTTTCCATATTGATCTTCTCATTTCATTATTCTTTCTATTAAGCCTTTGTATCTTGGGTGGCTATATCCATATCCAATTCTTATAGGTATCATAAGGAAAAAGACTACTTCTCACACACCTTAACTGAATGGGGTTATTGAAATGATGAACCAAACCATAATAGAAAGAGTCAAAAGTATGTTAAGTGATGCACATTTGGATAGATTATTTTGGGTAGAAGTTCTAAGTAATTATAACTACTTGATTAATATATCTCCTTGTAAAGCTCTTAGTTCAACACCTTATGAAGTATGGATAGGTAAGAAACCTTTTGTTTCACATTTAATAGTTTTTGGCTATGAGTATTTTATTCATATGCCTAAATAAAAATATTCTAAGTTGGATCTAAAAGAATAAAAATATATCTTCATCATATATGGTAAAAATATTAAAGTTTATAAGTTGTAGAATCCTCTAACCAAAAAGGTTGTCTATTTTAGAGATATGATTTCCAAGGAACTTAGAGCTATTTTAATCCTAAATAGCTACAAGATAAAAAGAGCGCATTTTTAATTCAAGCAAGAAGATGCACATAAGGAAGAACAAAATGATGGATTTTAAGACAAAGAGGAAGAAGAGGGTTCAAGTGAGAGTTTAGAGTAGGATGATCCTAAATTTATTAAAAAAGTTCAACATGTAGAAGAACCAGAGGAAGAAACCCTTACTCCTACCTTGAGAAGATCAACAAGATAATGGAATCCAATTGACATGTATAGCCCACCAAATTTTCATTGTGTATTTTATTTACTTAATATTGATGATGATCCTAGATCCTATAGGGAAGCTATTCTACTGTATGATAGTGATTCCTAGCAATAATCTATACAAAAGGCGGTGAAGGATTTAGAGTCTTGTGATACTTAGATACTTAGGATCTTTCATGTTTACCCTATGGAAGGAAGTGTTGTTCCTTCGCACTCATGCCCCTTTTTTCTTTTGGAAAACCCCCCTTTGTTTTTCTTTTTTTTTCTTGGTTTTGTTTCTCTCATGTTTTCCTTCTTTCATTTCCCTCTTTCCCTTGTTTTTCTTTGTTTTTCTACTTTTTTTAGGGTTCATGTGTCAAGCTTACAAGGAAGGGTATACCTTCCTTGTCGGGCCCGAACCTCGACCTCTTCCCCATTTATTGTGTTTATTTGCCTCGATGGTGTTCATGACATCATCATTGGGCTTGTGTCTTGCATGTACTTGACCTATGACGCTTGGTGATGGTGCCTCATTTGGCGTGTATGTCACATCAAGTCTTATCAAGCGATCTCCCAGCTGCTTCAAATTTAATAATGTATCTTTTTGAATTTAATGAACACCATTAGATTTAAAACTGTCACCTGAATTAAATGTCATTCCTCTTGCATTTAATTTATCCATTTGTATGGCATCATTTGGATGTTAAGTTAGATTTTTCTTCTCATTTCACAAATGTGTATTCGATAAACTTGCATTGGATCGAGCTCTACAACTCTTTTGCATCAGGAAATCGCTATTATAATTGTTGGTTAGCTCATGCTTTTAGCGTTGAGGCATCTAGTTTTGTAGTGTTTGTTGCCTGCGGGTAGTCATATTCATCTTCTTGGATCATTGTTTGCTTGTGTTGCCTCAGTTTCATCAGTTTTCATCATTTCCCCTCCTCCCACACTCTCACGTTGTTCCATGTTGGTTCACTTCCATGGCCTTAGTTTATAAGATTCTTCAATTGGTTATTTTGGATAGCTTGGGTGTGTGATGTGGGCTTTGGGTTATGTTGGTTTTTCTTCCATCTTTCATTATGGTTATTTTATTTTTGTTTTATTTTGTTTCCTTTTTTCTTTTTATTGGTCTAGTTTTGGTATTCTCTTGTTCATAGCCTTCCTTGCATTTTTTTTCATTGTTCATTTTGTTTTTTGTTCTTGTCATTTTGGATCTTTTTACCCCGCCAGATTGAGTGTCTTTTTGGCGACCGACCGATGATGTTTATGACATAATCATCAGGCATCAAAC
>VDFB02047397.1:23429215-23612396 GCA_007258455.2 Sequoia sempervirens
ATAAGGACAAATGTCCTCAAACTTGAACGATTATTTTCCGGTCCCTGCTTGCAAGTCCTTCAATGCAACTTTGAATTCTTCTAGATCTTTATTGATAGGCATTGTGGGAGTCAGATTAGATGGACTAGGTTGATTGTGTGGAGGATATTTCTCATATGATGAGGATAGTGCAGAAGCAACTTGATCAGAGGCTGGTGTAGGTGTATATGGAGGTGTTTGTTGTATTGATTGGCATATGTGGATTGTGGTTACGAATTTACGTAAGGTGGATAAGAGGATGAAAAATTCTATTAGTAAGAGGTGGAAGCTGCTTGTTGATATGGTGACTGCTATTGGTAATATGAAGTGGATGGAGCACCCTATTGATATTGCGTAGGAGCTTGATAGTACGATGATGTGGAAGCCCCTTGTTGGTATGGTGGTAGTTGTTGATAGTAAGACGTGGATGGAAAACCCTATTGGTAAGGTAGTTGTTGCTATGTGTAGGACATGGATGAAGCACCTTGTTGGTATGAGGGATGCTGCTGAGCATAGTATGGATTGGATTGATAATTGTACACAACATTGGGCTATTGTGTAGTATATGGAAGTGGTTGTGGGTTAGACAACTATTGGTAAGGGTTCGTGTGTGATTGTGAAGGGTTAGTGTAAAGTGGTGGTTGGGTCCACAGTGGATTTTAAGAGGCCACATGGATATTTGGATTAGGATTGGATGCAATAGTGTAAGAGGTGTATGTGCTTGACGGATGGTAAAGATATTGTATGAGGGGATTCTGTTGCGTTTGCATAGGAATGTGCATATGTTGAGATGGTTGTTGCTACTGATAAAGTGGGCGAGATGGGATGTGTTGCTATTGTGGGATTGCTATAGAGGCACTGTGGGGCGGTTGCAGACGCTATGATGTAGCTTGTGTCACTTGGTGCGGGGGTTGTGTAGGAGCAGTAGTGTGTTGCTGAGGAATTGGAATGTTTTGTTGTGGAACTGTAACGCTCTATTGGGGGATTGTGAAAGTTTGTTGTGAAGGTTGCTGATGGGGTGGAGGTTGTTGATGAGGTGGTTGAGATGAGATAGTAGTGACAATAACATGTTGTGGAGGCGTTTGCAAAGGAATAAAAGTGTGTTGTGGCGGTGCTTGTAACACACTAGAGTGATGAGGATTGATGGGAGGCTGTTGGAATGAAGGAACATTACCTTGAGGTGGTGGTGGTAGATTTCCAGTAGGTGCAGGTCCTAGAGGTGGCATCAATGCAAGGATAGGAGTGCCCCCAATGTTGATGGGTGGTTGACCAAGATGCTGAGGCGGAAGTGGTGGAGTAGATGGGATATTCTGTGGCATGCCA
Source organism: Sequoia sempervirens (assembly GCA_007258455.2). Taxonomy (NCBI): domain Eukaryota; kingdom Viridiplantae; phylum Streptophyta; class Pinopsida; order Cupressales; family Cupressaceae; genus Sequoia; species Sequoia sempervirens. Next base: position 23,430,557 of record VDFB02047397.1, read on the forward strand.
TAGGCATAGGGATTGTTAGGATCAGGTTATCACTTAGAGGCTATGGCTGGGAGGGGAGGATAACTTATGACTTGATGTATCATGACATTTCTGAACTTAGGGTGCTACCAATTGTCTATAGGTGCACCTTCAGGGACATGAATTTCTTGGGACATTTTGCGAAGTCTACAGGTCTTGAGGTGCAGGAAGAGACTGGGTGCCGGTATACTGTGACATATCAAAATTGGGTGGGGGTTTGAATCCTTTCATGATCAGAGTTGCAAGAACCTTATCCCCATGCTTATTGAGGAGGTGATATGTCATCTGGACATTAGCGAGATTGCTAAGTTATTCATCAACTATAACTTTGGGCTGGTTAACCATGTTCTCATCTCCAGGCGGTGAGGTGTTTTGAACATCATTATTGGACTGCGACGAAGCACCGTTATTGGGATCTTGAGGGATATTTGCACCGTTGTTGGGATCTTGTGGGATATTTGACAGGGAACCCTAGGCTTGTTGTTCTGCCATTTTTTTCTTGGCTTGTGATCGAGTCTAAATGGGCATGAAAGTGCAAAGCTACAAGGTGAACTAAGATGTGGAAAAATTCTAAGATGCAATACAGAGATGTCCTAAGAGATGATTGGAGGATTGATTTGATTAGACGAGGGATCAGTTGATTGGATGATTGGATAATGATGTGATTGGATTAGGTTGGATAGGATTGATTGATGAAATGATTGATAAGATTGGATGATGGATAAGATGATGGAAGGGATTCTAAACCAAGTTCAAAAATCACCCTAGGTGACTTAAGGTGCTGATTGATCAGAATAAAGGACAAATAGATGATTACAACACTGAATCCACATTGAGATGGGAAGGGATTGATTGGGCCAAAGATGATGACTGAATCGGGACAAATGACGATTGATTTCAGACATCTAGGCCAATTTGGATAATAACTTCAAATGAAGTTTAGGGGATTTGGATTGAGAAAACAATAATGGGTATACAAATTAGAGATGATTAAGGATGTACCTATATGATTCAGATGATAAACTGATGACCCTTGGAAAATGCAGATGGATTAAAGTGAGGATTATGAGTGAACGAAAGGTGCCGATGACTTGGAAAATCCTAAGATTTTCAAGAGCCCAACTGATTACCTTTCTGAACAAAGATCAGACTCATCTAACAGGTGCAAAATCACCCAACTCAGGCGCAAGCTTGGGGGCGAGGTCACCCAAGCTAGGGGTAGAGTCATCCAACTAGGATACAAGGTCGCCAAACTCAGGGTCAAGGTTTCCCAACTTGGGGGCAAGGTCGCCCAACTCAAGGTCAAGGTCACCCAACTTGGGGGCAAGGTCGCCCAACTTAGGGTCAAGGTCCCCCAACTTGGGGTAAGGTCACCTAGTTCATGGTCAAGGTCACCCAACTAAGCTTTTAGACTTGTCAAAATCGGTCAAGGGTCAAATGGACTACTTGAACGAGCAAACGAACCTTTAGAACGGGCAAACAGACTATCAAAATAGGTAAATGGGGTATTGGAATGGGCAAGCGGTCTATCTGAATGGGAAAATAGACATTCAAAATGGGGAAAAAAACTATCAAAATTGGAAAACAAACACTCAAAATGGGAAAACGGTCCTTCAAAACTGACAAACAGACACTTGGAATGGGAAAACAGATGCTCGGAGTGGGCAAACAGATGCTCGAAATGGGGAAACAGACTAACAAAATGACTGAACGAAAGGCGGGATTGGCTGTTCAGAGTGCAAAATTGCCCAAGTATGAGGCAGGGTCGCCCAACTCAAGTGCAAGATCACCCAAGTCAAGTTCAAGGTCACCCAAGTCAAGTGCAAGGTTGCCCAAGTCAAGTGCAAGGTCTCCCAACTAGTGCAAGGTCACCCAACTAGGGTGCAAGGTCGCCCAACTAAAATGCAGGGTCTCCCAACTAAGGTGTAGGGTCGCCCAACTAGTTTCCAAACTTGTCTAAATTTGAAAACGGACAAATGGATCCGCCTAACAGGAAAATAGGCTCACCTAATGGGGAAATGGACCCACCAAACAGGGAAAATGACCTTCTAAATGGGAAAACAAAATTTTAGAATGAGCAAAAAGACTCTCGGAGTGGGAAAATGAACTCTCAGAATGGGAAAACGGATGATCAGAATGGGGAATAGATGATCGGATTGACCAAACGGAAGGAAAGTTTGGCTGTTTAGAGTGTAAAATCACCCAACTATGAGGCAAGGTCACCCAACTCAGAGGCATAATCGCCCCTCTAGAGGTTAGGGTCACCTATCTTAGTGGCAGAATCACCCCTGTTGAGGGAAAGGTCGCTTATTCAGTGAAAGATGGGAAATTTTGACAAGAACAGACTGTGAAATGACTCAAACAAAAGTCAAGGTCACCCTTGTGTATGGCAGGGTTGCTCCTGTTAGAGGCAGAATCACCCCTATTAAGGGAAAGGTCGCCCCTATTAGTTGACTTGGAATTAACTTGGATAAAAATGGCTATGGAAAAGGACATAAAACACAACAAACAAAAAGAAAAAGGAAAAGGATGACTCGACTAATAAGACGTGTACTGGTTTTGTATAGAAAAAATAGTTCAAGCAGAACAATCCTAAGATTAGTTAGATGGGTATGGCCAACACAGTCCTCTAACTAGGCTAAACAATGCAACTAGGGAGTCCTCGATATACACATGATATGTGAGGCACAACTGTGAACACCAGCCCATCATAGGTGTGAGTCAGAAGCCCCATCGAGATACTGAAAACTTGGACGAACTCTTCACATATTATCTAGGTATCACCTTAGCTTCGATGCTCCACTAGACACGACGTGACTAGATTGGGGTACAAATTTGGCTCTCCGCCCTTTATATACCCCGCCGGTACATGTGGTTGGAATCATCCCTTGGGGTGATGATATCCCCAAGCATGTCCTGCCAAAAGAAGACACTAAACTTTTTTAGCTAGTCCCCAGGCTCACACAAAGTGCAAGGGGAAAGCTTGAACGATCTAATGCCTCCTAGGTAACACAAAGGACTAAGTGAGCTACAATTTCTCTTTACCCAGGATCACCAAATGGTGTAATGGGATTGGATACGTCAATAACCCACTTTCAAACATAGTACATAATGTATTGAATCCACCTAATTAGATCTATGTGCCTAACTAGTGTGAACATGAAAACCAAACAAGCTACCTAATAATCTTGGCCTGCTCGTTTTGCAACAATTATGTTAGTGGTTTAACCTCCAGTCTTGGGAAAATGTGAAATGGCTGCACAAATTTTAGTTAAAACAAGCAAATTCACCAAAAAAATAGGTTAGGGGGTCAGTACTAAGAAAAACAACAAGAAACGAACTCTAGAAATGAACTTTTAAGCCACTGTTTACCTCAGAGTTGCCTCTGTCTAGGGTAGAATTGGCACTATTGATAGGAGAGTCACCCTTGTTGATAGCAGAGTCACACCTCTCAGAGGTAGGGTCACCCTTGTCAGTAGTAGGATCACCTGTTCTAGGGTAGGGTCACTTGTTTTCAGGAAGCAAGGTCACCCAACTCAGTAGTAGGGTCTCCTGTTTAGAAAACAAAGAGAAGATTTGTGCCTGTTTCACAGATGGGCAATTCTGCCAGGGCAGAATCACCTTTGTTGAGGGCAAGGTCACCCTTGTGAGGGAAAGGTCACCCTTGTCAATTGCAAAGTCGCCTCTGTGTAACTTGAACCTGCAAAATGTCAAACAATAGAAAACATGAAAGTAACAGACTTGTTTGTGGGTCCCACCGAGTGTGCCATAAATGTAATGCGACGTGATTTCTAAACCTAAAAAGTGCCAAACAACAGAAATGAAAAGGGGAAACACACACAACACCACCTCAAGATTAACCTAAGTTGAACTTAAACAAAGAAATGTGAAACAATAAATATACCTTGTCTAAGTTTCTCTTCTTGGTTGGCCCTTTGATGAAGATTTGATGTGTGTTCCTTGATAGAAAATATGATGAAAATGGATGCAAAATTATGAGGATGCAATGAGGATTCAAATGATTCAAATGGGTATGTGAGTGGATGAGCAAAATGGATGCAAATGAGCTTGAAGATTCAACAATGGAGGTGTGAGAGCTTGAATGCAAGGGCTTGAAAGTTTTTGAAAAGTTGGAGAGCTTGAATTGTGAAAATGCATGTTATGAGAAAAATGAGACCAAATCCTCCATTTTAGGGGAAAATTCTCTAGATAAATGAATGGCTAGGATTTAGCCAACATTGGAAAGATGAAGGGCTATGGTGAGTTGAGGACTCATACGCCCTCACATCTTGCCATGTGGAAAGGGAGGTGGCAAAAGGACATGTGAGGTGGAAAAATGACATGTGAGGTGGAGGTACTTGCAATTACCTTGGGATTAGAGGAATATTTCCTCAAAAAGGAAGTTCTTGTCCCCATGTGGGAATGATGGTGACAAGTGAGGAATTTTAGAATTCCTTACTTATCATCATGGGGAAGAGAGAAGTTGTTGGGGGAATAAATGTGAATTTTAAATTCACATGATTGGAAGGGAGAAGTGGTTGGGAGAATAAATGTGAATTTTAAATTCACATGATTGGAAGTACCTTGGGGATAAGACAAGGTCCTCATAAAGGAGGTCCTTGTCCCATGTGAGTGATGTGACTTGCGAGAGAATTTAGAATTTCCCAACAACCTTCATGGGGAAGAGGGAGCATTGAATGAATAAATGTGAATTTTTAATTCACACGGGGAAGAGGTCAAGGCTTAAAAAAGAAAGTACTTATGAAAGGTTGACTTGGAAGACATACCAAAGATGGCAAGAGGATTAGATTAAGGTTTTACAAATAGGTGATTAATAAGATTAATGAAGGATTAGAGACAAGTGGCCAAATATGGAGGATGTGACATTAATCTTGATTAAAGGTGTGCACATCCTAATAATTGATTAATTAGACTAATCTAGATTAGAAGAGGATTACAGAGGAAGTGACAAGGAGAGAGAAAAAAGGGAATTTGAAATTGATTTAAATTCAAAAAGGTTAAATGACTAAATTAAATAAATTGATATATTTATTTAATTTAGAGAGGAAAGGATGAAAGGTAAAGTATTAATTGTTAAATTAAATACTTTAGAAACCTTAGGCAAAAGGTGAAATATTAATTAAATAAATCATTTAATTAATATCGATGAAATAGATGAATAAAGGGGACAAATTTGACCATATGGGAGTGGTCAAATTTGGATGTCTACAATAGGTATGAGGGATTCCCAATCCCCGATACCCAAAGGTGATAATAATGAAAGAATCAAATGTTTAAGTATAGATGACGGCGGTAAAGAGTAAGGGGTAATGTTACACCCCGTATGTTATTACCTATTTACTATTACCATGTTTTCTTAAAATGCTTTAATATATGAATGTGTTTTGTATATGAATCTTGATGGAAATATGATGAATGAATGTTTGATTCAATTTGATATTTAATAATGATTTTGAAGATGAAATATATGGTCCATATGAATATATTGTTATTAGATAATTACTATTGTAATGTACTAATATGGATGCAAGAATAGATTCAAACCTTTGAAAGAGAGGGGAAGTATCACTTAGGAGAAGAAATTGGTCTGGTAACCCTTAATGAGCCTAATTGAGCATACACAATCTCACACCCTAGTTGGTCTAAGTTGAGTCAAGTTAGTTCGGGTAAATGGTAAGTGATCTTCAGTTTTGGTTGTAAATTTTTATATTGCTTTATGATCTTGTTCTATGAATGTTTTGATTAGGGAATGTGATTAAGTCTTTATGTTGAGTAAAATTCCTTCCTTGTGTGTTCATATTTATATTGATGAAGTATATATATATAAATGTATATATATGTATATATGTATGTGTCTACAATCAAATCATACATATGAGTAAATACATGCATGAGTATACGTAGGTAGATGTATCTACACATGCTCATGGATGGATTACCCATATGCATGGGAATATCGATTGGACAAATGTGACATATATATATACACACACACACACACACTTCATGTATATATGTCAAATTGATGAAAATGAGAATACATGTGTTTATATAATGATATTAAAATAATGTTATATATACGTAATATATATATATATATATATATACGTATATATATATTAATGATATATATTAATGCACATATATATATACATACAATTTAACATATATATATACATCTAATATATATATATATAATATTGCACATATATATATATACACTTAATATATATATACACACGTAATATATATATATATATATATATATATATATATATATATATACACGTAATATATATATATATACACACGTAATATATATATATATATTAATATATATGTATATAATTACATATACACATACATATTAATATATGTATATATTTGTGTATATATATAATTATTATTTTGATATATGTTTATATATTTATTTAATTGGAAAGTAATAAATTTGGTAATCTTGAGGATATAAATATATATATATATATATATATATATACATATATGTATATATTAAAGATATAATATATATATATTAAATTTATATAATATATTGTTGAAGTAGTTTGAAATATGAAAAGTGTGTTATTATAGCATTGAAGTTTGATAAGTTTAAAGCACTTTAAATAATGTGATGTAAGCAAGGTGGTGATGACACACTAACCCACTCAATTTGATTAGATCTTCACAAGGAATCCACTCCTACAACACTATTCCCTTAGCTTGTCTTAAACACTCACACTAAGGCTTGTAGCCTTCAAAGACCAACACTTGGATATATATTTTGGAGAAGGCCATAAAGAGGCCAAACAAATACCTTCTAAGACACACAATAGGATCTAACACAACTTACCAATAGTTTCTATAAGGTTTCTTTGACACAAAATTGAGATCCCATAGACTGCCCTTGTTTTAGGCTACTCAATTAGCCCTATTTTCTAAAGGAAGTACTTCCCAAACACCCACTAACCACTCAAATTCAATGAATAGTCATAAATTGTAATACAAAACAAAAAAATCCACCATCAATTCTTAGGTTCAAGACTTCTAAACTACTGATCCACCAAACCCTCCATTTTCATGCAAAAACATTAGGGTTTATTCAAACTCCAACCTATTAGGTCTATCCAACAAAACCAATGCTTCTAACATATCACAAATGGTCTGCACCAACTTAAAAATCTCTCACATGGATAGTACATTCAACATTTCAACAAAAACCTTCTTCAACAACCCATTTTCACATGGAAAACACACAATTTTACCCTAGGGCATCCACCCAATCCTCACAACATGTATCCCCTGCCTGTAAAAACCATCAAGAAATATAACCTAACATAAGAGAAGTCATTCCACTGAGGTATAGGGTTAGGCAGTAGGTGGAATGACTTATTTTGTCATTTTAACTTCAAACTGGCCCTTCATTGTTTTCCTGCAGGTTATTTTAGAAAAACAAAGAGATCTTCCTCAAATCTAACTATTAAACTCTCAAAATTGATTCAAAAGGAAGCTAATTCATGCTGATTTAGAACACCATGAGTTTCAAAGCAAATACAATCTGTACGAGGTCACATAATTCCAGTAAAGAACAAATTTATAGAAAAAAAGTGTAGAAAAACATTGTATTCTTATTGTAATTCTTCAATACATTCATCAACAATCAAACTCAAGCCATGGAGATGATTTTTATAAATACTCCATTCAAATCCAACTACCAAAATTCCCATAAATTTCTTTTGAAATTATGTGACCCTTCCTATTTGTAAAAGTTGCATTTTTGAAATTCTTGCTCTTGACAACATTTTTGCATTTTGTGCAACTTTTTACATTTTAACCCAAATGCCTCTAAACCAACCAAATACATATCAAATGGTCTTATTAGAACTTATTTAGCATAAATAGACTCAAAAAACCCTATAATACCCTTGAATCAACTACTGACAAACTCATCACATCTTCAAAAGATCAAATTTGCACTTAAGGGTTTAGCTGCTCCTGCACCATAATGCAAAGTGTATTATTGCACTACCATGAATCTTGTTGTGGCTAAAGTTTAAACACAACACATGAATCATCTGAGAATAATTCAAAAGACTTAAACACATAAGTAAATGAAATACAATTAAAATGTTGCAAGAAGAAATGAAAGAAGACTTAGCAATATTGAATGTCTTTGATTGTGCTATAATAAAGGGCTCTAAAATATGAATATGTTTTACCAAAAATTGAAGAATGAGGAAACAATAAGAAGTATGAAATTGTGCCATAACTAGGAAAACCATTAGTTAAGCATAAAATTCAGTCAATGCAAATATGGTAGAAATATATGAGGGTATTCAACTTGCAAATCAAATAGGAAACTTGTAGAAAGGTGTCATTGTCCATTGACTCAGTAAAAGAGTCATGTTGTCTCATGAATTAAGTCAACTTAGCCATTTGAAATGTGAGGTTTGTCATGTGTTGCAATCTGAAAGTTTAATTCAGCCGAGTCGATGCATGTGCATGGGAAGGTGGAATAATTGTTAGCTTGTTTGTAGTCTTTGGATGCTTAGATTTTAGTATATGTAGAGGTGCTCTCTCTACAATTTGTTACACTTTTCATTCTAATTACTTTGTTGTTATTTTGTTGTATTTTCTATGCTAGTGAGTTAGAGAGATTGAGAGTTAGTGAGTTGCTTTTTATTTTGCATTTGTAATTGTTGAGAGAATTGGTAAGAGGCTAGAAGTGGAAGCTAGGTTGAACTTAGAGAAAGCAGCAAGCGGGTTTGTGGAATTGAGCTAGGAAGGAAGAATTACTAGTTGGAGCTTTTATACAAGCATGTTGATTTCTATTCCTATTTTATTTATGTTGGAAATTTTATTTATTTATGGTTGCCATGTTTGGAAAGGAATGATTTAAATATGTATTGAGATGTTTTGGATAAGCTTGTATGTTTCTTGGTTGATTCTTGTTTATGGGAAACCTTTCAATGTGGGTTATAATTAAATATATATAATCGTATATTGGAATTTATATGATTATGTTTCTATTTATGCTTTATGTAGTTTTTCAATACTATATGCAGATTTTCAATACTATATGTATGTTGCATGAAATAAGAAGTTTATTTGAATTACTTTAGTAGTAATGTCATTTAATCATGAGTGATTAGTTTGGTTATTCCTGGGGTTAGAATAATCCATGGGAAAGGGGGTAACCTATGTATAGAGTATGAATGGTCAAAACCAAATCAAGCTAGGAAGGTGGGTGGGTAGATGTCTCTCACTCGAAGTATTGTGTGTTGAATTATTTGGCCGAAGTAGTGTAAGTAGCCACTATTTACAACCACTATTTACACTATCAGTTCACTGTGATTTGTGTTTACATACTAGGAAAGGATTCTCATACATGTAGGTTGTAGCCACTATATGGTAGCTCTAGATATTTAGGACACAACACCATGCTTAGAGAAGTCTAGGATTATGAGGTTACCAAACCAATCTCTTTGTTGAAGGGTAGGGCCATCTTACCAATTTGGTAGATGTGCGAGGGATTGCAATAAGTCTGTGGTTGGTAGAAAAGCACTTGAGTGATGCTTCTCCTCATGCAGTTGGGGGCCAAGATTTGAGAAAGGACATATAGACCATTTGTATCTCTATTTCAGAGAGCTCGTTGAATCTATGTATGTAATCATGTATCCATCTCTATGGAAAATTGTAAATGTGAGATGTCATCTTGAAATTATGTAATGTGTAATCGTTACTTGTATTAGTGAAATGATTCTTTGATTATATAATGGGAAAGTGTTGAATGGTTTTATTTCAAATGTGCATTAGTTATTCAAATGAAAATAAAATTTTTATTGCTTGTAATGTTAGTAGCATAAACTATTCACTTGTGGGTAAAACATAGTAAAATTATTGGGTAGAACAATGGACAATGGGAATGTTACACATGGTATCAGAGCTACTAGATTTTCAACTCTAGAACCTATGTGCTTGATATGCTTCCAATCCAAAATTATATGAGTCTAATGTTTGGAAATTCTTGTGCCAGGATGGTGCATCTCAAGATGACTACAAGGAATTTAGTAATCGGTAATGAGCGCTACCTACGGGCCAAGAAGGAAAGGGAAGCTATTGTTTGAACCATAGAGGTGACCAATTATGACAACACCATTTGGATAAGTGACACTGAGACTTTTAGTCATGTGCCATATCATGAATCATTCAAGATAGGGAAAGGATGTGAGAGGCTACCAACTTTGTACCTCCTTTCTCCCTAGCCAAGTTAGCCTCTTTACCACTTTTTAGAGATATGCCCTCAAAATGTAGTGTTAGTCCAATCATGATATTTAGAGACTCTCGTGTTCTTCCTATGGTGGAAGTTATTGTAATAGTCTCAAGTGGAAAGTCAGAGGGACATGTTTCCCGAAACTATGTATTTGAGGATAGGTCTGAGGGTTATTTCCCTTTCGATGATGTATGTGAACAAAATTATGAGGGGTATATCCCATGTAGTTATGTATTGGAGAGTGAATCTGAGGGATACTCTCCCTTAGACTATTGTAAACACAAGGATATTGAAATCCTTTTTTATCTTAATGAAAAATATGTTTTGGAAAAAATTATGTATAAGTTCTTTTATGAAATTTCTTATGTGAATGTTTGTTCTTTTGAAATGTTTTTAGAACATTAAGTAAAATTTCTTAGATATAATTAAAATGAAACCTCCAGGTGTAATTTTTCTTGGGAAAAATGGGTAGAACAAGAACTAACTTTGGGGGAAGTCAAGAAGTAGGCCAAGGTGTTGGGAATGTCGAAGCTAAGCTGGATCACATTTTGGCTATGATGGATGAAACAAGAGAAAGAATAGGAAGCCTCGAGCAGGAGGTAAGTAGAAAATAAAGGGAGGAACATGAAGTTTCTAATAATGAATAAGAAGTTCCCAACAATGAAGAAGTGGAAAATTCCCATGATCGTACTAAATCTAGTGAGCATGAGGATGATGAGTCACAGTCTAGGTCAGAGGGAACCAAAAGGAAGTGACTGGCAAGTGAGCTATCTCATGATATGAGAATGATATCACCTCCAAAAGTTGAAGGTAGTACAAGTGGGGATGTGGTTGAGGCATGGCTCACAAAGATGGAAATATATTTTGAAATTGAGAATTACTCTGAGGTCACTAAAGTCGTTTGGGGAGCTTTCTAATTGGCTAGTGAAGCATACAATTGGTGGATGAATAAAAAGATGGAGCTTGGGCTAAGTTCCTTAAGGCTTAGTTGGAGTGAATTTGTGGAGATTTTTTAGAAACGATGTTTTCCTCAACTCTTCTTTAACCAAAAGTTCACTAACTTCTAGAACTTGAGGCAAGGAGATTCCTTGATTAATGAATATTGGGAGAAATTCACTCGTCTACTAAGGTACATACCCATGTACCAAAAGGACAAGTGGTTTCATATAAGGAAGTTTATCATGGGCCTCAATGCTCAAATAGGTGGAGAGGTAGATGTGCATGGTCCTAATACCATGGACTTGGTGTATGAGAAAGCTATTAAGCAATAAAAGGATTAAATCTATCTCAAACTACCGTGAAAAGAATTGAAAGAAGTTCAATTGGTCACAATCTAATCAAGCTTCCCAGAATCCTAGTGAATGGAAAGGTTTTCAAAGGAAAGGGGAGAAGGGACCCAAAAATAATTCCAATCAACCAAGAAGGGATTGTAAGGCGAAAAACAACTACAACAACTTCAACAACAATCCAAGTGGAAATGAAGGAAATTCTGGAAGGCTTGCGAAAAAAGAGGGGACCAATGAAAGGATGTTTTACATGTGGTGGAGATCAATTGGCAAAATAGTGTCCCAAAAAACCATTAGGGTCACAACCACATGGGAACCCTCTTCCACCTCAATGAGCTACATTCTAGCAATGGATTCATGTTGTATTAGACAACTGGCAAGCAAAGTACCAGATTACTCCACTAGAAGTTTTAGGTACTTTTTCTGGTACTCCCATCTCAATTATAATACACTTGTGCCAAATTTTTTTTTGTTTCTCCAAGTATAGCTAGTAAAATTTCTAGGAAAGCTGGGTACATGGAAAAGTCTTGGCTTGTTGAATATGCAAACCAGACAAGAGCTGAGGTGGATCAATTTCTATTCGAAGCAAGGGTTGAACTTCCGAGTTTCTCTATGGAAGTGAATTTGTATGTAGCTCCCTTAGGTTCTTATGATGTCATCTTAGGGATGAATTGACTATAGAAACATAGGGCCAAAGTAGTTTTCCATGCAAAAATAGTAGAATGCTTAGATGATCTTAGAAACTAGGTGTCACTGCAAGGAACACCTAAAGAAGTTAAGTTGCGATAGATTTCCACCGTACAGATGCATAGAGCGAAGAATAAAGGTTGTCAACTCTTCATAGTAAAAATGGAGAAACTTGAGGAATGCAAAGAGTTCATTTCTCAAGATGATGTAGTATATTATAGACCTCAAGACTCCCAAGATGCTGAAGAAGTTGAGGTAGTGGAATCTAGAAAGACAGATATGGAGAAATATCCTATCCTATAGAAATTTATGGATGTATTTCTAGATGAATTACTTAGATTGCCTCCCAAGAGAGTATTTGATTTCTCCATTGACATAGTTCCAGGGATGGAGCTTATATCAAAAGTACCATATAGGGTGACCAAAATAGAGTTAATGGAGCTAAAAGCATAATTAGAAGAATTGTTGTCCAAAAGACTGATAAGACCTAGTGTTTCACCTTGGGGAGCACCAATGATCTTTGTGAAGAAGAAAGATTGTACACTTCACTTATGTATTGACTATGAGTTGCTTAACAAAGCAACGATAACGAATAAATATCCATTGCCACATATCGATAATCTCTTTGATCAAATGTGAGGAGCGGTGGTGTTTTCAAAGATCGATCTACATTTAGGCTATCATCAATTGAGACTCAAGGATGAAGACATTTTTAAAATAGCTATTAGGACTAGGTATGCTCAATATGAGTTAACAGTCCTACCATCTGGGCTAATGAATGTACCTACAAAATTCATGAACCTAATAAATATTGTATTTAGGGATTGCTTGGATAGGTTTGTGTTGGTCTTCTTGGATGATATTTTAATCTACTCCAGGAATGAAGAGGAACATCATCAACATTTAGAGATTGTTCTCCAATGGTTAAGGGAGCATAAGCTATATGAAAACTCTCGAAGTGTACCTTCTTTCAGAAGGAAGTACAATATTTGAGTCATGTGATTTCAGTTGATGGGATTGTGGTTGATCCAATGAAGATAAAAGCAGTGCTTGAGTGGCTAGTGCTTAAGAATTTACTGGAAGTTAGAAGTTTTATGGGTTTGGTTGGATATTACTGAAAGTTAATTGCAATTTTTTTAAGAATAGCTTTTCCCATCACTTCATTGCAAAGGAAGGGGAAGAATTTTGAGTGATCTTAGAAATGTCAAGCAACATTTGACCAACTCAAGGAGAAGTTGACCACAACTCCGTACCAAATCAAAATGGTAACTTTATAGTTATTACAGATACATCAAGAGAATGTTTGGGTGGCGTATTGATGTAGGAAGGGTGAGTCATAGCCTATGAGTCTAGAAAGCTGAAGCCTTATGACCAAAATTATGCTTCACATGATTTGGAGTTAGTAGCGGTTGTCCATGTATTATAGATGTGGAGACACTATTTGTTGGGGAAACCATTTGAACTTAAGACTAATTATCATGGCTTGAAATTTTTTTACTCAACCTAATATGAATACATGAAAAAGGAGATGGTTGGAACTGATATGTGATTATGATTTCAACATTAGTTATATCAAGGGAAGGAGAATCAGGTTGTCGATTACCTAAGTCATAGGAGGAATATCTCCTCGATGATATCAATCCAAACTGACTTCAAAGGTCAAGCGTTGCAAGAATCCAAGGGTGACAAGTTTTATGAACAATTCAAGTAAGCACTCTCAGATAATTTGCAAGATCAAAGGTATGAAGGATATCACTTTGAACCTAATGGTTTATTGAGGTTTAAGAGAAGGATTTATGTACCTAACTCTGGGGAATTATGGAACTTTGTATGGGAAGAAGTTCATAATGCACCATATTCAGGATATCCTAGTGTAACTAAGATGTTGGCTGATGTAAAACCATTGTATTTTTGGAAGGGAATGAAAGGGGATGCTGTGAGACTTGTAGTAAGTTTCTTAGAATGTCAAAGAGTGAAGGTAGAGAATCATCACCCTGCAAGTCTTTTATATCCTCATGAAGTTCTAGAAAGTAAGTGGTAAGTTATTAGCATGGATTTTGTACAAGGTCTTCCAATGTTGAGGAATAAGCACAATGCCATTCTAGTAGTGGTGGACAAGCTTACAAAGGTGGAACACTTTATACTAGGGAATCTAACTGATGGAGCTCCTGTAATAGCTCAAAATTTTATTCAAGAGGTATTTAGATTGCATGGGATTCTTGAAAAGATTATTTTTGATAGAGATGCTCATGTGACATCTAGATTTTAACAAACCTTGTTTTCTTCACTTGGGACTCAACTGAACATAAGTTTAGCATATCATCCAGAAATGGATGGATAAAATAAAAGGGTGAACCAAGTGTTAGAGGATCTACTAAGAATGTATTGCATGGATCAACAATATAAATGGGGGGATTACCTACCTTTGGCCAAGTTTGCATATATTAACTCTTATCATTCTATAATCAAGGTGGCTCCATTTGAAGCATTATATGGTAGAAAGTGTCAAACTCCTATAAGTTGGGATAAGCCTTGGACTAGAAATGTTATTGGAAATGGAGGAGCAAGTTAGGATTATCAAGCAAAGGCAGGTAGAAGCTAATGATAGGTAGAAAAGTTATGTAGATTCCAAACGGGTATCCAAGAATTTCTTAGGAGAGAAGGTTTTGTTGAGAGTCAAACATCACAGGAGTTCTATAAAGTTTGGAAAGTCATCCAAACTAGCCCTGTGCTACGTAGGTCCTTTTGAGATTCTTGAGGAAGTCAACCCTCTTACGTATAGAATTACTTTACTGCTAGTTCTTACCAAGATGCATAATGTCTTTCATGTCTCATATCTTAAGAAGTATATACCCATGGATATCCATGTTATTGATTGGAATGCTTTACAGGTATAGGACCCGAGAGTGGTAATAATCGAGCCTCTCAAGGTGATCAGAACATGTAAGATTCACTTACATAACAGAGAGGTTCTACAATGAAAGGTCCAATGGGATCAGTATGCAAAAGATTTTTCCACTTGGGAAGACTATGTTGAGATGAAGCAAAAGTTTCCACAAGTCTTGCTAGATTTTAAAAACTCCTAAAAAACAATGATGTTTTATGATGTATGTTATAACCATATTTGATACTTAAAAATCATCGGGGATGATGATTCGCAAGGGGGGAATATGTTACACCTCATGTGTTATTACCTATTTAATATTACCTTGTTTGGTTAAAATGATTTAATATATGAATGTGTTTTGTATGTGAATCTTGATGGAAATATGATGAATGAATGTTTGATTCAATTTGATGTTTTATAATGACTCTGAAGATATGATGCATATGAATGTATTGTTATTAGCTAACTACTGTTGTAATGTACTAAGTTGGATACAAGAACAAATTCAAACCTTTAGAAGAAGGGGAAAGTATCACTCAGGAGAAGAACTTGGTTTGGTAGCCCTTAATAAGCCTAACTAAGCATACACACACCCACACCCTATTTGGTCTAAGTCGAGTCATGTTAGTTCGAGTAAATGATAAGTGATCTTCAGTTTTGGTTGTAAATGTTTATATTGGTTTATGATCTTGTTCCGTGAATGTTTTGATAGGGGAATGAGATTAAGTCTTTATGTCGAATGAAATTACTTCCTTATGTGTTCATATTTATATCGATGAAGTATATATATATATATATATATATATATATGTATATATGTACATGTCTACAATAAACTCATACACATGAGTAAATACATGCATGTGTATATGTTGGTAGACGTATCTACACATGCTCATGGATGGATTACCCATATGCATGGGAATATTGATTGGATGAATGTGACATATTATATATACTTCGTGTATATATGTCAAATCGATGAAAATGAGAATATATGTGTTTATATAAGAATATTAAAATAATGTTATATATATGTAATATATATTAATATATATGTATATGATTACATATACACACATATATATTTGTTTATATATAATTATTATTTTGATATATGTTTATATATTTATTTAATTGGCAAGTAATGCATATGGTAATCTTGAGGATATAAGTATATATATTAATATATATATGCATATATTAAAGACATAATATATATTAATATATATGTGTGTGTGTGTGTGTGTGTATTAAAGATATAATACATATATTAAATATATATAATATATATATATATATTAAATATATATAATGTATATATTAAATCTATATAATATATATTGTTGAAGTATTTTGAAATATGCAAAGCGCATTATTATAGTGTTGAAGCTTGATAAGTTTAAAGCACTTTAAATAATGCAAAACACATTATTGCACTACCATGAATATTGTTGTGGCTAAAGTTTAAATGCAATGCATGAATTATGTGAGAATAAGTCAAAAGAATTAAGCACATGAGTAAAGGAAATATAGTTAAAATGTTGCAAGAAGAAATGAAATCAGATTTAGCAATATTGAATAAGTCTTTGATTGCGCTATAATAGAGAGGGATAAAATATGAATATGTGGCACCAAAAATTAAAGAATGAGGAAACAATAAGAAGTCTAAAATTGTGCCATAGCCAGGAAAACCATTAGATAAGCATAAAACTTAGTCAATGTAAAGATGGCCAAAATATGTGAGGGTAGTCAACTTGCAAATCAAATAGGAAAATTATAGAAAGGCGTCGTTGTCCCTTGACATAGTAAAAGAGTCATGTTGTCATGAATTAATTTGACTCGACCATTGGAAATGTGAGGATTTTCATGTTTTGCAATCTAAGAGTTTAATTCAGCCGAGTCAATGCATGTGCATAGGAAGGTGATAGAATTGTTAGCTTGTTTGTAGGCTTTGGATGCTCAAGTTTTAGTATATATAGAGTTGCTCTCTTTACCATTTGTTACACTTTTCATTCTAATTACTCCATTGTTATTTTGCTATATTTTTTGTGTTAGTGAGTTAGAGAGCTTGAGAGTTAGTGAGTTTCTTTGTTATTTTGCATTTGTAATTGTTGAGAGAATTGGTAAGAGGCTAGAAGTGGAAGCTAGGTTGAACTTAGAGGAAGTAGCGAGCGGGTTGTGGAATTGAGCTAGGAAGGAAGAATTACTAGTTAGAGCTTTTATATAGGCATGTTGATTTCTATTCCTTTTTTATTTATGTTGGAAAGTTTATTTATTTATGGTTTCCTTGTTTGAAAATGAATGATTTAAATATATGTTGAGATTCTTTGAATAAGCTTGCACGTTTCTTGGTTGATTCTTGTTTTTGGGAAACCTTTCAATGTGGGTTATACTCATATATATATAATCCTGTAACTGAGGGTAAATTCTAAGGTTTTAGATTAGATCAATCAAATGAATGTAAATCATAAATGACAATAAACCCAAAGTCCTATAGAGCACAAAGGAAATTAAACAATAGAACAATTATACCTGTAAATCGCAATTCCCATGATTACCTCCATAGTACCTTCTTACTTGCTGGATGATGTTGCCCTCAGATTCATTATGCGAGCAATCTGAAAATGTTTAAGTCCTACAACAAGCCTTGAAGGATTTGTATAAAAAGGTCTAAATGCCTATGACTATGACAATGTCTAAGATTTGATCACATAAAAATAATAATTCTAATGAGAAGCCTAAGAGTGCAAGTGCAAGAGTATAATGCCTATAATATGTGTGTGCGTAAATATAAAATGTCAACGTGTAATTGAAAAAGTGAGAGAAAAATGACATTTTATAGAAAATGTCATTTTGAGTGGACGAACGAGATTAATTGATGATGAGAACCTAAAATGAGAGGTTCAGATTAAATCTGAGAATCCCTAATCAGGGTTAGGGCAAAATCCTTAATCAAACGGTCAGAATAATATCTCAGATAATCGGATCGACGGTGGAGAATAAGTGAGATAAATTAATTAAAGAAATGAAGATTTTCGAAAAATCAAGAAGATAAGATTGTCTGATTCATGAGATTCGAAAAATCAAGAAGATAAGATTTGGACTGAAGATTCGATTTGGAAAATCAAGAATCTGCCCGATTACTTGATTTTTGGAAGATTAGTTACTATTTTGAATTAAATTAATTCAAAATAATGATTTTGTGAGATAATAAATAATCTTTTTCAGATTATTTATCAAAATGGACTGACAGTTAAGATTGAGATGACATTTTAAATAATTTAATTTATTTAAAATGAGAAGAATATTAATTTAGGCAATTAAATAATTAAATTTAATTTAGAAGATAAGACTAATTAATTAAATAAATTAATCAATTTATTTAATTAAGACAATTAGTGACATATTAAATAAATAAATGTAATTCATTTATTTAATAATAAGGAAGAATTAAATGCAGAAAGGGAAATTAAATAAATTAAGAAATTTATTTAATTAAGGGAAGACTTAGACAATTAATGACGTATTTAATAAATAAATAAAATTTATTTATTTAATAATCATGAAGAATAAATGACATGAATTAATTAAATAATTATGAATTATTTAATCAATAGTCGAATGTGGGCCAAGGACATAATTAAATGTCATAATTATGCTAGGACGAAAGTGGTAAAAATGAAACTTGCAGGCCTAGGTCATTTTTAGGTGTACATTTTGCCCCTCTTTGTCATGTCGCCTGTCGCATTGTGACAAAGAAAATAAGTCAAAGTCATGCCCTAGTAAAGGTACAGTATCATTGCCCCTCGGGAAATTTTCAAATTTTGGGTCAGCGATAGAAAAATTTGCAAAGGGTCCCGATAAATCAACTTGGTGCCTAGAAAAACAATGGCGCAGTTGGTTTCAGATTCAGACATGTTTAAGGTATCCAACGAGGCGGTCAAAGGTGGTCAAATGAGCCTCTAGTATTGACCTTGTTTGAAAAATGTCATTTTGACCCTATAAATAAGTTGACAAAGGGGTAAAAGTCAATTCACTTTTACTATTTACCTTGCGAATTTTGAGAGCTCAGAGAGAAAAGCACAGCAGCGAGGATGGTGATTCCAGTGTCAGAGCATCGCGGAGAGATCGTGCAGATGTTCAGGCGGCCAGAGGGCTCAGAGCCAGCAGTATGTACCCTTAACTCACTTTGTCATTTTATTGTTTTGCGTGCCAAATTTAAGTTTCTAGGATAGATAACAACTGCGCCACGACGCAACTGCGTTCGCGTAAGCTGCAATCGTCTACGTGTTCGATGCATTTGATGCGTCATGACGCAAGTGCATAGACAAATTAAAGTAGACCGGTGGTTTGCGCCACATTTGACAAATACTGCGACGCATTTGACTTGCTGAGTCGCAATTGAATGTTTGAATGCCGCATTTTCCAAATAGCAACGCAGTCATTATTTTGATTGACGCAATAGTGTTTATGCGACGCAATTGCCTTAATGCGACGCATTCGTCAAATTTCACGATGCAAGCATGAAAATGCGACACATTTGATATTTTGGCCCGCATTTGATGTATGGTACGGCACAATTGACTTTTTGAGACACAATTGCCTGAATGCGACACATTTGTAATTTACCTTGACCACAGTTGATTTTGATATTTGCATAACCTTAGATGCTTTTAATGATGCTGAAAGTTATCCAAAAAGTACTAATGTATTGTTCATCTTTTTGCAGAGACAGCTTGCTCCTATCTATACGATTGAGAGCAGACTGACCACATTTCGGTTTGCTAACCAGTTGGGCCCATGAGAGCGGTGACGATTGATGCATCTGGGACTATTCTATGCTGCATATATATGCCTGCCATTCAGGCAAACAGGGGATTATTGACTGCGCTGTGCGAGCGGTGGCATTCAGAGACTTGTTCGTTCTACTTGTCGACAGGTGAGGCCACGATCACCTTGGAGGATGTCTATCAGATACTGCGAGTGCCAATCCGAGGGGAGCGGATTTTCTATGACCCTCATCATGGTGAGCAGACCTTCCGAGCTTACTACCGAGATCAGGGTGCAGGGCTAGGCATCCAGGGTTACGAGATCAGGTGGGAGTTTATGGCCGAGCACTATGGTCGCTTTGATGCATTCCTTGTGACTCTGATTGGAGGGATCCTGATTCCTGACCACCGGGGACATGGATTTCCTATTGGTTGGGGCGACGTCTTGGTTGGTATGAGACGGGACAAGACAGTTTATGCTTGGGGTCCCTGTTTGCTAGGGACACTTTACCATCAGCTACACGACGTTGCTTATAGGCGAGGAGAGAGCATCTCCTGTGGGACTACATTGATGATGATCTGGGCATGGGAGCATATCGCCATATTTCATCCTCCCATTGAGAGACCACAGTTGGCTGAGGGTATGCCCTATGCCTATTACTACGCGGGTGCACTACAACAGACACAAATGGGTAAGACCAGCTGGTGGTGACACAGGATTGACACGATGGTGTCATTTATTTGGAGGCCGTACAGAGACTGTAAGGCATGGGATGACAAGGACGAGCACCTCAGTTTCTGTAGACAGTACATGTATCTTATTGGCAGGACAGTGCAGATGTCTTTGATCATTTAGATGTATTTACCCCAGCATGTCTTGAGGCAGTTCGGCAAGTAGCAGGGTGACAACTGAGTATGCCCGTTCTTCTAGGGAGTATGCTTGGGGACCAGCCATCTCAGTGGAATTTGCCGAGTAGCAGATTGACGGGCTAGGAGCCCAGGCATGGGGATGGAGAGGAGGAGCAGCTGATCCAGGGACCACAGTGGATTATGATCTCTGGTGGCAGGCACACAGACCAGTGCCATTGACAGATCCTGATGGGCCAGCACTAGTGGATAGGCGGTTAGTGATTCCTCGTATACCGCAGGCCAGGCGAGGTGGCAGGGGGAGAGGCAGAGGCAGAGACAAAGGAAGAGGTGGAGACGGAGGTAGGGGTGGAGACGGAGGCAGAGGTGGGGATGATGGAAGAGGTGGAGGTAGAGGTGGGGATGATGGCAGAGGTGGAGGTAGAGGTGGGGATGATGGCAGAGATGGCTGGAGGCGACGGGGGGATGGACAGAGATAGGTCCGGAGGGTACGCCCATGAGTGGCGAGGGTGGCATTAGATGCCATCCCCGAGGTTGGCGAGGGGGAGAGAGGGGAGTAGCCTAGACAGAAGGGAGAGGGTGAGGAGAGACAGGAGGAGGAGGTGGCAGTGGGGGGACAGGAGCAGGAGGTGGAGGTGGGTGTGGGAGGACAAGAGGAGGAGGTGGATGTGCGTGTGAGAGGACAGGAGGAGGAGGTGGATGTGGGGGTGGGAGGACAGGAGGAGGAGGTGGATGTGGGGGTGGGAGGATAGGAGGAGGAGGCAGAGGTGGTAGAGGATGTGTCGATGATGACGATGAGGAGGATGATACTATGGATGATTCTGAGAGACTCCTCAGATGGCAGATGGTGGAGGGAGAGGAGGAGATACCGTTCACCTCAGGATTGCCTCCGGATGCTACGACAGATCAGAGGGTGGCTGACCTACAGCAGAGACTAGATGATAGCTTGGCATAGGTCAGATCCCTCCAGGCAGAGCTAGAGGTTGTGCGGGTAGAGCGGGATGAGGCAGTGATCCGCCAGCAGGATGCAACCTAGAGGTGTACAGAGTTCACGACTTTATGCACAGGGCCCATGGGGGACATGGCTCGCGAGTTGGCTAGAGTGAGCACGAGATTGGGGCAGTATAGGAAACTATATAAGCAGGTAGTGCCACTGGAGTGACGAGATCCTACCTTGTCTTGGTCACAGTCGAGGACAGGTAGTGGACAAAGATCAGGCAGTGACAGTGGCAGCATGAGTCACACCAGCGTCAGAGGATCTACTTCGACAGGGCACACATCCGGGCACAGGTCACATCATTCACGCAGGCATACCTCTGGTCACCATTCGGGTCACAGTCATGGGTCGACTGGTTCAGTATAGGGACAACCACCAGTGATAGATCCATCCACCTCCCAGAGTCCGGCAGTAGTGACTTCACAGATGTTTGTTACCGTCGAGATGAGACCTTCATTCGCGGTTCCACCGGTAGCACAGATAGTGGCTGCTACAAATCCACCTATCAGTTTAGTGCCAGGTTCAGAGTTGCTACCGTCACATTCCTCACCACGAGGGGATGATGAGAGTCTACCTTAGGGGCATACTTGTATTTGTGACACATTATGTATATTATTGAGCCAGCGAGCTCCATTTTTGGGATATCTCCCGACTTTATCCTATGGCATTGTACATTTTTATGATGATAGTATATGATGATGCAGTTTTGATGTGACCTGCATGTGTTATGTGATGCTCCTTGCTTTATGTATTATGATATGTAGGATGTATGATTTATGATGTATCATGTATGTCCTATGATGCCTATTTGTGATTTTGATGCCATGATGATGCAATGCTTATTTATATGATTATGTTAATTATGTGCATGATGTATTTAGTAAAAGATGCAGTGTTGATGATTATGTTAATGCAATGTTTGTGATTATGTATATGATTTAATGCCATGGATAATGTATGTATGGACCTAATGCAATGTTTATATGATCATGTATGCATTTATGTTTTTGGATGTCACAAGATATCATCATGAGATGGACTTTGAGAAGACGACAGGACTGATGAGAGAAGATCACCAGACCACAAAAGAGAAGACACGAGACTGACGGAGATGCATGTTAATTCCTAAACCAAATCCTTCAACACTTTACTGTAGGACTTTTAATATTTATTGCTCTTAATCATCATTGGGCAGACTGTTGTAATGGCCAACAAACACTAGGATATGACATAGATCAAGGTGTGCAAGGTCGTACCATTATGTGAGACAAACAGTCACAGACAAGGATGATCATGACTCATACTGAGAGTGTGATTTCCCTAGCCTTTTTATCATAATCAACCACAAGAAGAAAAAGACAAAGACAAATCATGAAACGTCGTTGCTTCTCTAAATCCTGTTTCCAGGACATCTTGAGAAACTAGCAGCATGATTGTCGACATACAAAAATAGAGCCCTTACCATGATATGTCATTTTTCTAAATCCCAAAATCAGGACCTCGCCGAGAAACTAGTATTCATGCGTGTCAATCATCATGATACATCGCTGCTTCTCTAAATCCTGCTTAGTGGGATCTCGCTGAAAAACTAATATCATGATAAAAAATCAAAAGACAATTGTCAAGTGTTTGCCAAGTGCGTCTGGATATCCATTGTTCTGATGTCAAGATGTCTGGTTTAATAATGTCGAGATATCAGAATGTTTAGAGTTTTGATGATCTTGAAAAATGTCGAGAATTGGTGAATTCAGGAAGGACACATCCTGAATAATGCTGATGTCAAGAGGATTTGATCCCTACTAGTCGTAAGGGATCCCTTGAAATGATGACGATGCCTAGGAAGGACACATCCTAAGGCATAGATGACAGAGCTGGTTCTTCAGAAGGACACATCTGAAGAATACTAATGTCATGAAGAGTGATTTTTAGATGTCAAGAGGATCACTCAAAATGTCGAATGACAATGACGATGCCTAGGAAAGACTCATCCTAAGGCATAGATGACAGAGGTTATCATTCAGAAGGACTCATCTGAAGATTAACCGAAATTTGACAGTTTGACCAATTTATGATGATTTGACTTGCTTTGACTGAGTTTGACTTGTGTTGGACTAGATGTCACTATTGTCATAATAATATGATTGACGTGCTGATGAGATTGCCATGCTGAATAAATGATTGTTTTACTTTATTTTAGGAGTTTTCCCATCTGGAAAATGATTGAAGCCTTTTGACGTGTGTGCCAGTGTAGTGTCATAAACCCTAATGGACTGACCTAGTGCAGCCTCAGGGGCTCATCGATAGATGGCCTTGCCTACGTCATACACTCAGAGACCTCATAGTTCGACATGACCAATGACTTTATCTTGATGACCAAAGATTGTGTCATGATTTTATGTTGACAAACCTAAAAGGACTGACCTAATGTCTCGGGGACTCAAATGTGAGTCTTGCCTACGTAGCAAGTGCGTAGAGACAACGTAGTTCAGACAAATGACAAAAACTGATTGACCTGACTGACTTTGACAAGAGATGACACTGCGTTTGCATTCTTCAAGCAGTCTGATGTTTTGTTCGTGGTTTTCTTTAGGATGTTTTATGATTTTTAGGTTTTGAGACATTTCGCGATGTTTTGTCTTTTCAGGACTTTTGCCAATGTTTTTGTCTTTTTTCAGACTTTTTGCCAATGTTTTTGTTCTTTTTTTTTGCCAATGTTTTTGTCTTTTTTTCAGGACTTTTTGCCAATGTTTTTGTCTTTTTTTCAAGACTTTTTGCCAATGTTTTTGTGATCATATGTGACATCCACTGCAGTTGCATGATAAACATTTTTCCCCCAGTCAGGTCCAAGACTTAGCCATTTGTAAGGAATGTGGATGGGATGCTGTTGGTTTACTAGGTGGACAGTCGTCAAGACTTGATGTCAATTGTTTATCCACTATGACAAGTAGGGTAGGATGTGGTGGCGATTTGCGTAGTAATGGCGGAAATACCTTTCATCCTAGGCCAAGTTAGACAAAATGACAGTAGATGGCAGAGCAATGATTGATTATGCATGGCGCCTGTTTGCCAGATTTTCGCCATGGTACTTGTCCAAAGCGCCTATTTGCCAGGTTTTCACTATTGAACGAATCATTTTTTTCTTTACTATTTTCTTGATTTTTTTGATTTTTTTTGGTGTCACCAAGATGCCTGTTTGCCAGGTTTTCATCAAGGTGACAATTTTTTGCCATTTTTCAATTTTTTTTTTGTATTTTATGGTTTTCAACTCAATCCTCTGATGCTATGCGTAGAACCTTCGGAGATGTAAACTGTTGATGGGCTCTGTCAATTGTTCTCCATCTGGTGTAGCCAGTTGATAAGCTCCAGAACCAAAAGAAGATATGATAATGTAGAGACCTAGCTAGTTTGGTTCAAATTTTCCTGGCTTTTCTCTGTCTGCTTGGTTCTTGGGGTTCTGCATGAGAACTAGGTCGCCAATGTCAAACTTTCTAACCATAACCTTTTTATTGTAGCTGCGACAAAGATGGTTCTGATATGCTTGGAGATGGTTCAGTAAAATTTTCTTTCTTTCTTCTAGCATTTCCAGCTCATGCAAGCGTGATTGTCGGTACTCCTCTTCATTAGTTAGACCCTTCAGGGAGACTCGTAGCAAAGGAATTTTGACCTCAATGGGTAAGATGGCCTCAGTGCCGAAGACTAGGGAAAATGGAGTGGCCCCTGTAGGCGTATGAATGCTAGTTCGGTAAGCCCACAGAGCAGGGTTGAGTTGTATGTGCCAGTCACGGCCAGCGTCATTGACAGTCTTTTTTAGGATCTTGACAATGGTTTTATTGGATGCCTCAGCTTGACCGTTTCCTTGTGGGTAGTATGGAGATGAAAAGTTGTGTTGGATATGGAATCGCTCACATAACTCACGTACGTCTTGGTTTTTAAACTGACGTCCATTGTCAGTGATGATGGATTGCGGAAGGCCATACCGAAAAATGATGTAGTTAAGGATGAACTTCAATATTTGTTTGCCGGTAATATATGTCAATGGGATGGCTTCAATCCACTTTGTGAAATACTCAGTGGTGGTAATAATGAATTTGTGGCCGTTGGATGAGGTTGGATGAATCTTACCCACGAGGTCGAGTCCCCATTGAGCGAAGGGCCACGGAGAAGTAATCGACCGAAGTTCCTGTGCTGGAGCATGGACCAAATCACTATGGATCTAACATTTGCGACAAGTTCTGACATATTCAATTTCATCCTTTTCCATGGTCGGCCAATAATACCCAAGTCTTGTTACTTTCTTAGCCAGAGTAGGACCACTCGAATGAGACTCGCATATACCGTCGTGGACTTCGCGTAAGGTCATACATGCTTCGTGAGTGTCGAGACATCTAAGGAGGGTATCGTCAAAACTACGGTGGTACATGGTGTCACTAACAATGACATACCTTGCATATTTTCTAATGAAGGACTTCCTTTGGTTATTGGACAGGTTCGGTGGAAGGGTTTGAGATTTTAGGTAGTCATAAAAGTCCTGATACCAGGGAGAGTTGGGACCAACAAGTTTGCAAACCATTTCTGATTCTGGGATATCATATGCCGGTATCAAAAAGTATTCTACTAAGAACTCAAACTGTGACACATTTTTAGGGATGTCCAAGAGAGAACTAATAGTAGCCATTGCATCAGCTGCCTTATTCTGTGCCCTGGGGATTTGTTCAAAATAAATCGATTGGAAGTATGTCAGGAAACTGTCCACCATCCTCTTGTAGGGAAGCAACTTCTCATCTTTTGTTTCGTAGTCATCATTCACTTGGTTGATCATGAGTTGGGAATCCCCGAATACAAGCAACTTCTAAATTTTTCATTTAATTGCCAACTTGAGACCTGTGACTAGTGCTTCATATTCGGCAATGTTATTTGTACAAGGGAAGGCGATCCAGAATGACTTAGGAATTGAATCCCCCTGTGGTGTGATAAACAAGATTCCAGCGCCAGAGCCATGACCAGTATGAGACCCATCAAAATATAGCTTCCATGGTGCTGTTGGTTCCACATGAAAAATGAACTCATCAGGAAAATCAGTTACTAGTGGATGAGTGACTTGAATTGGTGCATCCACTAGTTGATCTGCTATTACCTGTCCTTTTATTGCCTTACGCTCGACATATTGTATGTCGTATTCGCTTAGTATCATGACCCATTTTTCCAACCGACCTGTTAATGCCACCTGACTTAAGAGATATTTCAGTGGATCAATCTTGGTGACCAGCTGTGTCTGGTGACTGAGCATATAGTGTTTTAGTTTTTGGGATGCAAAGATAACATCGAGGCATGCACGTTCAATGTATGTGTAGCTCAACTCATACCCTATCAGTGTGCGGCTGATGTAATAGATTGCTCTTTCTTTTCCTTCATGATCATTTTGTGCCAGCAATGCCCCCAGTGCTGAACTAGTAGTTGAGATGTATAGAATTAATGGCTTTCCATGAATAGGAGGCATGAGGATTGGTGTTGATAGTAGGTAATCTTTGATTTGCTGGAAGGCCTCTTGAAATTTATCCATCCATACAAAGTGGATACCCTTGCGCAACAGATACTGGAACGGGTGACACTTATCTGCCAATTGGGCTATGAAACGCCTACTAGATTGTACTCAGCCTTGTAGAGTTATGAGTTCACCGATTCCTCTGGGCGGAGGCATGTCTATGATTGCTTTGACCTTTGCTGGATCGACCTCTATGCCTCTTCGGGAAACTATGTATCCCAAGAGTTTACTTGATGTGACTCCAAAAACACACTTCTTAGGGTTTAGCTGAACTTTGTACTCTTCAAGTCTCTTGAAAATTATGTCGAGTACCTTCAAATGATCTTTCCTTGTTGCTGATTTGGCCAATAGGTCATCTACATAATCCTCCATTATTTTGTGCATCATGCCATGGAAGATCGTGGTCATAGCCCTTTGATATGTGGCACCTGCATTTTTGAGACCAAATGGCATGACGTTCCAACAATATGTACCCCATGGGCAAGTAAATGCCGTTTTATGCTGATCTTCAGGAGCAATGCAGATTTGATTATAGCCAGAGAAACCATCCATGAGGGATAGCATCTCATATCCTGCTGTTAGGTCCACTATGATGTCAATGTTTGGCAAAGGAAAGTCATCCTTTGGGCATGCCTTATTTAGGTCTCAGAAATCTGTACAGACACAGATCAACCCATTTGGCTTTGTGACTGGGACCAGATTAGAAATCCATTCAGCATAGTCAATAGACCGTATGAATCCGGCGTCGAGCAATTTCTTTAACTCGGCTTTGACTAGTAGGGCAACTTGTGGATGCATTTTGCGCAACTTCTGCTTGACTGGTTTAGCATTAGGTAATAGTGGCAGATGGTGCAGAACCAGTTCTAGGTCCAATCCTGGCATGTCAGCATAGGACCATGCGAAATTGATTTTTCGTTCTGCAAAGAATTTATGAAATTATGGTTTCTCTTCGTCAGTCAATGACACAACAAAGAGGACCATCTTGGGGTCTTTTGTAGCTGAAATGTTATCCTCTATTGTGTCCTCAATAAGCATAGCCGATTTCTCCTATTGCATAGGGAGAAAGTTCAATCCTCCATCTTTGGGCACCTCAGAGAGGTTTTCACCTGCAGATATGTCCTTTATTTTTACTATTTTATCGTCAAGAGGTGCCTTTCGGTTTTCACCTAGAGACGTTTCATTTTTTACTTTATTTTTCTTTTTGCTTTTGCGACTAGAGGACAGAGCAGCCTCGCCGAAGTATGCCGTGCAGTCTAAATCAATGGTGAATCCTGATTTGTGGTCCCCACTGGGTATGCCTTCTCGTAATCCCATGAATTTGGCAATTGCCTCGTCATTATGAAATGTGTCCAGAACTGGCGGTCCTTGTTGGTCCCAATCGACTAGCTCAGGGTAAACTAAGGAGATGCCATCGTCAATGTTGGTAAATTGTGGTGAGGATGCGGACATCATGTAGACAGATTCAGTGATGTTGTATATGAGATTATCATCATCCAACTCTACATCAGACTCTATCTAATATTCTCCTTCACTAGTGTCATATTTATTATCAAAATAAGGAGTGAAGGTTTTAGAGCCCTGGTTGTCAATGTCGTCTGATACCTCAGATGGATTTGACTGATGGGGTTCAGATGATGGGTGTTGTATGGCATGGGAAGTGGTAGTGGGACTTTGACTATTTGGTGCCTATTCAATTTTGAATGTTTTCCAAAACCGTTGTTCAGAGGTCAGTTCTCCTGGTTCGACAAATAAATCATCAAGACAATAGTCACTTAGGGATCGTTCTGAGCCAAATTCCCACTCATGGGAGTCTGTTTCGGTGAGAGTTTCCCTAGTAGTCTCGACACTATCCGAAGCATGTACTCACTCATTTGAAAGTCCAGAGGTACGTCGATCATCATTGTCGGGTGATCCAAACCCTAATCCAAGATACTTCAGAATTTGAAAAGTTTCTATGGGTTCCCTTCAGCCAGTTTTATTTTTTCCTAGGCCACTAGTACCATCGTAGCCTTTAGCCTTCATGATGTCATAACCCTTGCCATATCTTTGAACTGGTAATGGGGGTAGTGTGACAGTATCCTTATAGATCCATCCTGTAATGTCAGTAAGGTCTTCATCACTCATGTCTCCCCACTTGATAAAAACTGTGTTCGGTGGAACTCTGAAAGTTTCTTGAGGTTCCATTCTGAAACATGGCCGACCATATATCTTTGGAGACGTGGGTATTGTTGTTATGCTGTATGCTATATTTAGTTTGAACTCTCCACAGCCGAGGTCCTGGATTTTGACAGTCGATTCAGTCTTAGGGCTAGTGGAAGGTGGTGGTATGGCGGAAGACGTGGATGGAGTGGATGTGGAAGATGATGTGAGTGTGGATGGGTCGATGTACTTGGATGATGAGGAGCCAGGTGCTTCTTGGTTAATAGGTACTCAGTTTTCAGAGATACCCCTTAAGTTGATACAATATTGGAAAGGGTCGGGTCTCCGTATATGGTTATTTCTGTACCGTCAAATGGAAACTTTAGGCATTGGTGGTATGTAGATGGAACAACTTTTAAGGCGTGAATCCATGGATGGCCAAGCAAGATGTTATATGGTAGTTCCAAATCCAGGACCTGGCAGGTTGTGTCCACAATGACCGGTCCCACTCTGATAGGGAGAGAGATAACGCCACGTGAAGAGCGTTCCTCGTCATCGTATGCTTTGATCACTATACTTTTTGTTGGGTCTACACACGCATCAAAGAACCCTAGAGCCTTAACCAGTTTGAGGGAGCATATGTTCAATCCTGCTCCGCCATCTACTAAAACCTGTCTAACTTTGTGCTTGTGGACAAAAGTTTCTATGTGCAATGCATCATTGTGGTTGGTTTTAGGTGATGAGTAATCTTGATCCGAGAAGGTGACGTGGTGAGGCGAAGTGAGATATCCCACCATAGTTTCAAATTGATTGACATTGATGTCCTTGGGGACCGACAACTCTAGCAAGGTTTTGTCTAGGATCTCTTTGTGTGCGGGAGAGATACAGAGTAGCTCGAGTATAGAGATTTGCGCGGGAGTCTTTCCTAACTGGTCTATGAGGTTGAACTGACTTTTGGGTTTCCATTGCTCTGTGGTTGGGACAGGTTTTGGCTGTTTAGCAGATGGAGCAGGTTGTGATTGTTTAGCAGATGGGCCTGGTATGATGATTTTGGCTTGTCTAGCGGGAGGTGGACTAGCTATAGTGACCTTGCTACTGCGAGTAGTAGCATTACATTGGGGTGCTCTCTTGACCGTAATGGTATTGATGTATTCATCGTCAGTTCGGACATTATTTATAATTGGTCCGCTAGAATAATCATACTTGGCTCGGGCGAAGTTAGCTTGATTTTGTGGACCTGAAGTGGAGGCGTTATGAGAACCATGGTCTTGCAGTGGATTCTTGTGGATAGTATGATATGAATTGGAGGTGAATTGTGATCCACCTACTTTGATGGTGTGACTTTCGATAAGATCTTGTATTAGGTTTTTCAATTGTCGATAGTTAGAGGTTGTATGCCCTTTTGCTCGATGGTATTCGCAAAATGCATTGTCATTCCACCATGCTGGTTTGAATTGTCCTGGGTCGTATGGTTTTGGTTCTTGAAGTATGATGACCCCATGCTGGAGGCATTTCCTAAGGACTTCTTCAATGGGTTCACCCAAATGAGTGTATGTGCGACCCTTAGGAGACTGTCTCATTTGACGGTATCATCCCTGATTATTTTGACCATTCTGATTGTTTGAAGAAGTATTGGGAGGAGGTGTCAATGTCGTTGTTGGTCTGTTTTGCTGTTGAACCCCTTTCAGGGCCAATACAGGACCCACCATGTTTGCAGTCTTGGCATCAACAACACCGTCATTTGTAACGTGCTTATTTTTGACCCAATATTTGTTTTTGTCCATGGGTGGATTGACGTTTGTGTTTTTGGAACCATATCTTAGTTCTCCCTTTGCGATAAGGGCTTTCTCAATCTAGACCCCTTTTTCAACTAATTCTGTGAAGTTTGTGCAACAATGTACTTGCAGTGCATATTTTAGGGGCCCCAGAAGTGTTTGGACAAACATGTCGACTTTTTCCCTTTCAGGGATGTCAATGTGACATTGACTAGTGAGGCTTCTCCATTTTTGAAAGAATGGGATAAATGTCTCACCAGCATCCTCTTGTGTGAGATTGCACAAGCTAGTGATAGAGGTATTCATGTCAATGTTGTACGCATAATTTCTTATGAATTTTTGTTTAAGCTCATCCCATTCCTGGATATCCTTTTGGGTGGAAAACCATTCAAGGGTAGGACCCGCCAGACTTTTAGAAAAAAGTCTCATCAAGTATGTTTGTTCATAGGCGATATCCATACAATTGGTTGCAAATTCACGAACATGTTCAATGGGGTTTGTCTTGCCTCTATATTTTGTGAAGTTGGGTGACACATATCCTGGCGGGAATGGAGGAATGTATAAGCTCGTGTCGAATGGGTATACATTTAGATCATATGATATTTTTGATTTTTTGCCTAAAATGTATATGTTTTGGATAGTTTTCTCTACATCCCTCAATCTTGTTTGGAGGGCGTCCACAACAGGGTCGTTTATGTTTCTGTACGTTGGATTGCCTAGTACACCATGTGTTCCTGTTTGTTGGGCATGAATATTGGTGTATTGTGGTGGTATGGATTGTTGTGACATGTATGACATGTGTGGATTGGCGTGTTGTTGGTATTGGAAGTTATGATTGGGTGCATGTTGATGAGTATGAACGTTAGATGAGTAGGTTGGGATGTGTCCCCCAGCCATGTGTGTCATTATTTGGGGGATGTTATGACCATGAATGTTATGATGTGTTAATGATGTCATGGGTTGTGTTGCTTGGCCACCTTGCGCGAATTGTTGAGTTTGCCTAAGAGGAATGTTTGTGTTTGTACCTTGGGAGGCAATGACAGTTGACTGTGTTGTCGTGTTAACGTTTTGTTGTTTTCCTTGGATGAATACACGTCTTGTGGCTCCTCCCAAAGGATTTTGTGAAATACCACTGAGCGGATATGTCGAAGTTGTGCTCATGGTAGGAGATGGAGTTGTCAAGGGGGGATTGTTGTGACTTGATGGTGCCCCCGTGGCATTTACTGTCATGATATTTGTGGTATTGGGAATGTTGGGGGTGTTTGGGACGTTGGGAGTGGCATGCACTGTCGTTGTGGTCCCAAAGGAAGTATTGCTCATAGTATTTGGAAGTTGACCACTATGTGCGTTATTGGTATTAGGGTAAGGAGGTGTCAAATTTAGCGTGTTAATGTCAAATCCTTGTGGTAACTTAGCTCCTTCACTCAAGAGCATAGCTAAGAATCTGTCTCTGTCATGATGGACCATTGTTTCAACGAGCTGATAGGCCTCTGGGTCTTGTGCCAGTGCCTCTAAGTTTTCCTCAAGTAGTTGACCATTTTCATCTTTTTGCAAGAATGGTTCGAATGGACTGTTTGATGAGGATTGCATTGTCATTGGAGGTTGATTGTCTAAATTGGAAAATGGATCGTAAAAGGTCCAGTTTGGGTAATTTGTGGGGTCTTGTCGAAAGTTTTCCATTTGTCTCTTTTGTTTTTGGAGTCTAGTTTCCACCATAAATGAGATTGCTCAAATGGGAATGACAACTAATAATGGTGATACTATGCAAGGTCTAAGTTCAAAATGACGACTTGAATGACTAATGTTTTTGGATTTTCGTGAATAGGATATGCAATGTGTAGACTTATAATGCAATTTAAGACAAGGGTATCTGAGCACTTCTAAGCTCAAACTTTGGTTTTGATTTTGACTGCCAAAGGACTTTGTGTAAAATGACAAGGTGACAAGGTCTAAATGACTAGTGAGTTTTCCTAACTAGACTTTTGAGTTGGAAAAAATCTCACAAAAAAAAGGACAATGACTGAAAAGGGGTTTGACAACTTAGTCCAAAAGAGCCTAGTCTCGAAAGCAATGACTTTGCAAAGTGTGCTGAGATTTTCCTAATCCTAAGTATGCAAAATGTGAACCTAGGGATAATCTAATGCCAAATGTATGCAACTAAAAAGAATGAAGGATGAAACCTATGGTGACGAATGCAAACTAATGGTTGAAACTTTGAGCAATTCCAGACTTGGTTTATGACAGAATCTCCCTAGAAATAGTGTTTGACAAATGGTTGAAAAGTTGAAGACCTTAGGTTTCAAATATGAAGTTTTAAATTTTGACAGGCAAATGCGTCGTTTGAAGCTGCGAATGTGTCTCAGTTTATCAAATGTGGTTTGTTTTTTTCAATTGCGGCTTTTTGACTGTCAAATGCGACTTGATTTAGCATATGTGACTTTTCAGTGTTCAAATGCGTCGTGATGCCTACAGATGCGGCATTCTAAATGTCAGATGCGGTTTAACAGAGCAGTTGCGGTGCATAAAATCAATTACGGTTCGACAGATGCGACACAGTTTTGTTTCAAAATGATTTTCTTGTCGTTTTGATGGCAATTTTGATCTGTTTGGTGAATGTTTTGTTTCAAACTATGATAAAACCAGAAATCACTTGACAAAAACAGTGTTTCAAATGTAACCAATCACACATCAGATAAGCACAATCCTAGGTTAGGCCATGACAGTATTCACTAGATTCCACACGAGTTTCCCCAACTGCATATCTGTAGCATGTGAATTCAGAAGCTTGGCTGCACGGGCTCCCCTTATAGTGCACTCTTTTCTCAGGCCAACAAAGCTTCCAACCCCCATGAAACTCCCATGGCGAGCTGATCACCTGTACTACAACTGCGAAAGTGTGGATGCCTTCACACTGACCGGTGCTGCGCTAGCAAATAGAAAGTTTTTGGCTTTCTATACAAAAGTTTTTAGTTCGAGACCCCCATTCGAGTGGCCATATATGGGGCAAGAGATTAATCACCATTAAGGTGGCACTCCAGCCTGAAGAGGTTAAGCTCAATAGGGTTTAAGGGAGTACAACTCCATCCATATGACACATCCACACTCGCAATCTTAGGTTTTCCCTTAAGATTTACATTTATATACCGGTCGGGGGTAGCTTGGCTTTAGCTCTGTTGTCGGTTTGAGTCGCGTTGGGGTGATGAAATCCCCAGGTAGGCCCAATTTCTAGAGTTGGTAACTGTTTCTCTTACACCCAAGATCCCTCGAAAGCGTGAGGGGAGAGGATACTCCGATATACCAAGTCAGGGTAATAACAGATAAAAATGGGTCTGGTTTTCTGATCACGAGGTTTTCACCA
Organism: Sequoia sempervirens; assembly: GCA_007258455.2. NCBI lineage: Eukaryota > Viridiplantae > Streptophyta > Pinopsida > Cupressales > Cupressaceae > Sequoia > Sequoia sempervirens. The sequence continues at coordinate 23,465,179 of VDFB02047397.1, forward strand.
AGTGAGAGCATACTCACCTACCATTTTGCAAACACAATCAAGTAAAGAAGACATGAATGTTCTTTTTATGTGCACCAAAGTTAAATGTTTTCTAATCTATGAAAAACAAGCACAATGTTTGTTTTATTCTGTCTTCGACATTCTAATCTGTAGATGAAAAGATTAGTAGTTTCCTTATTAAATGATCTTCGACACACAAATAGTAATCACCACATGCTGCAAATAGAGATTAGTCACACAAAATCCTAAGCTAGCTAACATGCAAGAATGAAAAATAAGAAAATCAGAAGACCAGAAAAACCCAGAAAGAAACCAATAACCAAAAAACCCTAAAATCCGAAAATCAGAATGTCAAAAATGAAAGAAAATCTTTACCAGTCAAATGTGGCACGACAGAGCATATGCATCGTTCAGGACTTCGAATGTGGCATGAAAGAGCAGATGCGTCGTTCAATATATCGATTGCGGCTTGTCAGAGTGATTGCGGCTTTTGTTTTGGCGAATGCGTCGCGATGCATTAGATGCGTCACGAGTTTTTTTAAAAAGGCGGTTGCATCGCTCCGTACCTGTACCTGCAAAATAGCAGAAAACACAAAAAAAACATACGAAAATAACCAGAAAAACGGAGTCGGGTTCACCAATGTAACTGAGGGTAAATTCTAAGGTTTTAGATTAGATCAATCAAATGAATGTAAATCATAAATGACAATAAACCCAAAGTCCTATAGAGCACAAAGGAAATTAAATAATAGAACAATTATACCTGTAAATCGCAATTCCCATGATTACCTCCATAGTACCTTCTTACTTGCTGGATGATGTTGCCCTCAGATTCGTTATGTGAGCAATCTGAAAATGTCTAAGTCCTACAACAAGCCTTGAAGGATTTGTATAAAAAGGTCTAAATGCCTATGACTATGACAATGTCTAAGATTTGATCACATGAAAATAATAATTCTAATGAGAAGTCTAAGAGTGCAAGTGCAAGAGTATAATGCCTATAATATGTGTGTGTGTAAATATAAAATGTCAGCGTGTAATCGAAAAAGTGAGGAAAATGACATTTTATAGAAAATGCCATTTTGAGTGGACAGACGAGATTAATTGATGATGAGAACCTAAAATGAGAGGTTCAGATTAAATCTGAGAATCCCTAATCAGGGTTAGGGCGAAATCCTTAATCAAACAGTCAAAATAATATCTCAGATAATCAGATTGACGGTGGAGAATAAGTGAGATAAATTAATTAAAGAAATGAAGATTTTCGAAAAATCAAGAAGATAAGATTACCTGATTCATGAGATTCGAAAAATAAAGAAGATAAGATTTAGACTGAAGATTTGATTTGGAAAATCAAGAATCTGCCCGATTACTTGATTTTTGGAAGATTAGTTACTATTTTGAATTAAATTAATTCAAAATAATGATTTTGTGAGATAATAAATAATCTTTTTCAGATTATTTATCAAAATGGACTGACAGTTAAGATTGAGATGACATTTTAAATAATTTAATTTATTTAAAATGAGAAGAATATTAATTTAGGCAATTAAATAATTTAATTTAATTTAGAAGATAAGACTAATTAATTAAATAAATTAATCAATTTATTTAATTAAGACAATTAGTGACATATTAAATAAATAAATGTAATTCATTTATTTAATAATAAGGAAGAATTAAATGCAAAAAGGGAAATTAAATAAATTAAGAAATTTATTTAATTAAGGGAAGACTTAGACAATTAATGGCATATTTAATAAATAAATAAAATTTATTTATTTAATAATCATGAAGAATAAATGACATGAATTAATTAAATAATTATGAATTATTTAATTAATAGTCGAATGTGGGGCCAAGGACATAATTAAATGTCATAATTATGCTAGGACGAAAGTGGTAAAAATGAAGCTTGCAGACCTAGGTCATTTTTAGGTGTCTACAAATCCTATATTGGAATTTACATGATTATGTTTCTATTTATACTTTATGTAGTTTGTCAATACTATACATAAATTGTCAATACTATACGTATGTAGCATGAAATAAGAATTTTCTTTGAATTACTTTAGTAGAAATGTCATTTAATCATGAGTGATTAGTTTGGTTATTCCCAGGGTTAGAATAATCCATGGGAAATGGGGTAACCTATGTATAGAGTATGAATGGTCAAAACCAAATCAAGCTAGGAAGGTGGGTGGGTAGATGACTCTCACTTGAAATACTAGGTGTTGAATTCTTTGGTAAAAGTAGTGTAAGTAGCCACTATTTACACTATCAGTTCACTGTGATCTAGGTTTACATACTAGGCAGGGATTGTCATACATGTAGGTTGTAGCCACTATATGGTAGCTCTAGATATGTAGGACACAACACCATGCTCAGAGAAGGCTAGGATTATGAGGTTAACAAACCAATCTCTTTGTTGAAGGGTAGGGCCATCTTACCAGTTTGGTAGATGTGGAGGGACCATAGTAAGTTTGTGGTTGGAAAAAAAAACATGAGTGATGATTCTCCTCATGCAGTTGGCAGCCAAGATTTGAGGAAGGACATTTGGGCCATTTGTATCTCTATTCGAAAAAGCTCGTTAAAGCTATGTATGTAATCATGTATCCATCTCCATGAAAAATTGTAAATATGAAATTTCATGTTGAAATTATTTAATGTGTAATCATTACTTGTATTAATGAAATTATTCTTTGATTATGAAATGGGAAAGTTTGTAATGGTTTTGTTTCAATTGTGCATTAGTTATTCAAATGAAAAGAAAATATTTATTGCTTGTAATGTTAGTAGCATAAATTATTCACTTGTGGGTAAAACATAGTAAAATTTCTGGGTAGAACAATGGGCATGTTACAGGTAATTCCAAAGGCCTATCACCAAAATTTTATATAACTCCTTATGGAAAAGTTATAACCTTAAAATAAAAATTGGCATAGTCTAACATGACTTGTTTTTGCAGGTTTTCTCTTCTTGATATATGAAAATATTAATACATGGTATTGGTATTTGCAAGAGATATGCCTCCAAAAGATCCAAAGGAAATGAAATATCATTACAAGGGTTACCATCCACCTTCCAAAATATTTTCCCCTTACAATGAGATTGGTGACACAGATTTGGGACATGTCAATATGGATCAGTTCAAAAGAAGGGTCAATAATATTGGCACCAAGACCTCAATGGCAAGGGATCTTGCTAATTCTAGATTGGTGGAGGTTGCTACTTTCTCGGTTATAGTGTAATATTAAAAACTAGTATTAACATGTGCTTAGCACTACAATCATAAGACCCAAAAAATCAAAGGGGAAAATAAAGAGATTGTGTTGGACTTGACTCTAGAGATGATAGATAGAGTTTTCAGAATCCTTATTCATAATGAATATGAGGTAGTGGATCTGCAAAATACCATCAAGTACTTTGATGATGCTCCATTTGACAACTTAACATACATAAATGATCACTTTTTGGAGAAACCCTAAAAGGTGGCATCCAAATTGTCAAGGATACAACACCAAAGTGAGTATAAGGGGGATGTCAAGGACTTGATTGTGTTATTGAGCCAATTGTTTGGGTTGCCTCATGTAAAGGATTTATATCCTTGGATGATGAGATTCATCAAGATTATCAATTCTTCTCACAAGAATAAAATTGATTGGGAACACCTTATCAGTGACAGTATCCACGACCAAATGTGCAATTTCCTTTCATCCACCAAGTTATTTATGACATCATACCTTGTGTATCTTCTAGTGTCACAGGCCTCATTCCTAGGACTCACCAAGGTGGGATCTTATAATATAGGTGAAGTCAACATCTACCAAAATTAAACCAGTTGGAGTTGGAGGAAAGTTTTTTCCATTTTGGCATTATGAATGACAACTTTACTTATGTGATTTAATTAGAGGCTTAGAAGGAGAATTTTCTATGAGAATCTCCCTCAAGGCTATAAAAGTAATTAGAGATATTGGGTACTAGCTCATCTAGTACCAAACATTTACTTACATCAGAGTGGAAGGCTTCCACATGATGCCCTACAAACTTCCCAGGTATCCCTCAAACAAGCTACTTCTATTGGAGGTTTGTAGGCAAATCATTGAAGTACAATAAATAATTACAGGGAAACAAAATCATTGTAGGGAAACATAAGCATGAATATAGTTTTCCAATTCAAATAGGAGTGTATTTTTGTGCTAATACGTAGAATTCCAAGAATGTAGAAATTGAAATGTCTAGGTATAGCTTTGATTTGTACCAAGATGCCTAGGGAAGATTTGACCCCATTGGGAATATCAACAAGGTGATGGGAGTATATTTCATACATGAGTCCAAATTGGAGGATCATTGGGCTAATTGTGAAGAAGAGTTTGAAGTGAGATTGAAAGATTTTGTTGGTTGATAATTTTTTTAATGAGAAATTGCTTAAATTCTAGGATCCCTAAAGAAAAAATAGAAGATGGGAAGGTTTTGGATCCAACCTATGTTTCCCAGAGGATTTTTGATGTTCCTATTTTCAATATAGATTATTTAGTCAACAAAAGTGACAACATCAAGGATAAGTCTCAACAGGTGGTGGCACACTCTCAATGCTAACTGACTACAACTTTTGCCATGGCCAAACCTTCAGAGAAGCCAAAAGTGGTGGAAGAAAAGAAAGGGGAAATTCCAACCAAGGTGACTGTGAAGAAAGAGAATGATAAACCTTCCTCCAACACCCTTGTAGCTAAGAAGAAAGATAAGGGTGACCCTGCTAGAGAAGCATGGAAGAAAAATAAAGAAATAGGGCCAATTAACATTGCTTCTGAGGAAGAGGAGGAACCACAAGGAGAAAAAATATATAGAAAAAGGAGAACAAGGGTAGCAATTGAAGAGAGAGTAGCCCAATAGGAAACTAAAGGGGTTTACTCCTCCACCCCTCCTCATGAGTCTCCATTTCCTAGTCCCCCTCTAGCACTAGGCAAAAGAGTACTTGTACCACCACCTCAGCCTCAATCGCCAACTCCTCCCCTCCCTATAGGTGGATTACCCCTTGGAGAAGGAATCCTTGCCGAAACCATTATTGAGGAAGTAGAGGTTGAAAAGGAGTCTCTCAAAGAAGAGGAAACTCCTAAGGAAATTGATGATGTGTTTAGGAATGTACTTGATATTGATGTAGAAGAAGTGTTACAAGAAGAAGTGAACAAAGGACCTTGCATAGAAGAGCACATTGCCCAAGAGGTGGTTTTGAGACAAGTAGAGTTTGAAGAGAAAGCTACTGAGGAGAGACCTCAAAGTGAAGAAGTGTACCAAGAGAGGGTTCAAGAAGAAGAAAAGAAAAATCAAGAAAAGCCCAAAGTGAATATTGTTGCCTCTCAAGACACAAGAATAGTTTCTACTCCACCTAGAGAAACCTCTATTGCTATACCAATATGGTTAAATCAAAATATTAAAAAGAGACAAATGAATTATGTAGAAACTCTAGATCCAAGCTTAATATCACTATCAGAGGCTTTACAGTCTCCTAGAAGAAGGAAAAGGGCTCAAAGGATTTATACTATCTCCATGGATGAGCATGGAAATAGAACATCAAAAATAACAGTTCCTTTGGTGGATAAGCTAGAGTCTGAGATGACACCAGATGAATACCAAATTTGTCAAGTGGATTTAGGGGTGTAAACAAGGGAAGGTGAACAACATGGCTTGCAAATGTTAGTATCTACTATTTTAAGAAGGATTCAAAAGGATAAGAACACGAAAGATGAGCTCAAAGCTCAAGTGAAGTAGTTAACTACATGCATCAATAATATCATTGGGATAGTAAATGATAAAGAACTTGAGTCTAAACTTCAAGCTACTTTGAAGGGTGAAATTAGATCCTCTGACCTTGACAGATGGATTCGAGTTGTGCAACAGTGGAAGGAAAATTTATTCCAGATTTGGTAGAAACCATTTTGAAACATCTTGTCAAATCCTACCACACTACTAGTGATGAGAATAGAGATGCTTAACAACTCTCTCTAAGTATTGATGAGGAGTTGTTAGTATGGGAGGAATAAATCCTAGTCCTCCACCAAACTAATGGAACTAAAGAGGAAGAGGTTCTCAAGGCCGCAGTAATTGAGGAAGGAGAACAAACATTGATTCTTATTTGGGTAGAGCAGTTGAATTTAGGGTGGAGATTTTGAATGGATGTAAAGATAAGTTGAACAATGACAAGAGTTAGGCTGAGAAGGCAATGAGTGACATCTAAAAATCCATAGAAGATCTAGGATGCACGTTTTGGGAAAACCATTCATTGGTAAGAGAACCAAAGCAAATGATTGAAGTATTATAGAATTTGATGTAGGGATAGGTTACCCAGGAAGGTAGAGAAAATATGGTCAGCAAAAAAGTGAAGCTCCAATCTCTTCTAGAGGAGTTGGAAGCTTTTACACAAGTACAACAATAGATTGAAAAGGCCACTTTTGATCAAAAAGTCAAAATCCAGTTTCATAAGGGACCATCCATGGAAAAGATGAACAAGATAGCACCAACATGGTCTAATAACTTTGCTAAATGCATTGGAAGCATGATAAGGGTTGTTGTTTTGTGTTGGACTACAAGTGTTTGAAATTTTTTGCTCACTCCTCTCTTGAATCTGGCGTGTTCTTTTTCCCAATTCAATGCCAGATTAGGAGATGTCAAGAATAGGCATGGTAATTACAAGGAGGATAAAGCATATATCATGTGCCAAAGGAAAAGGGTGATAGAATTATGGAACTTCTTGAGGATTCTAGTTTTCTTCAGTTTAGATTTCAATTATTTCATGCTTTCCTTTAATTTAATAAAAAAGAATCGAATGCAACTAGGATGCCCAATTCAGTCTTATTTTATTTAAAGTTTTAATTTCAATTAAAGACTTCGACACTAGAGTTGGTTCTAGTGGTTCTTTATTTTGGATCCACAATCATGGGAACTTGATTTTATATATATGTTTAATTTTGGATTGTTTGGAGGGTCCAAATTCTTATGTAATTTTTGTAACTACAAACAAATACAATCTCGATGTGGAGTTTTTCCTATTGAATTTGTTCCAAAGTATTGATTCATTTATCTAAGGATTACACTTGTGTTGCATGCATTAGGATTCAACACCATGGTGATGGTACGATCTTCTATTTAATTACAATTGCTAAGTTGATGAGATTTGAATTTAATCTGTGGAATTAAGTAGGATTTTATCCCAGATCTTCCCATGATTAACAATATTCTGGTTGAATGAAATTCAAAAATATTACGAGTTTGTGTTTCCTTTGAATATTTCACTCCATTAATCATAAATGTGTGAGTGTTATTTATATTAATGGTTTTTACAAAAGATCTTGTTCAAACCTACATACATGATTGATTGAATGCTTGACGTTGTTGTCTAGTTAAGATAGATTTGTATTATTTCTCATCACCCTACTTCTTTTGCACTTTATTTTATAAAGGGTTCATAAATTATGTTGAAAGAGAAATAAAATAAATTCTCAATCTACTATTTTCTAAAATGTAATATTCCATTTTGAGTTATTGAAATTATCTTTTACAATTACATATAATTTTTTTAGTTATCTAAATTCTAGATCCCCTCCTGAAACTACATTGATCTTACAATTGTGCTATCTACATAGTCAAGACCTAGTAGAAAGGAGCATTGGAGTAGTTCTCACTACTTTTCAAGAGAGGCAATAAACCCTTATTTCCTAGCAAATTGTGCGTGGCCAAAATCACCCTCAATAGGAAGGACATTGAATGTAAATAAATCTATAAGAATAAATTTGGACTAATGGTTCATTGGAGAGGTACAAGACTATACTAGTGGTTAAAAGGTACTCCAAGAGAGAGGGAGTTTATTTTGGAGAAATATTCTCTTGCTTATATACACTAAAATTATTCACTTAATCATCAAACCCTAATTATCATCCTTAATCATTAATTATCCTAATCTATAAGCTTTAATTATCATCATATATCATCTCATTAATTAATTACCATTAATCCATCATTTATTGTAATTTATTAATTATCATTTATTAATTTTATCTATTTTATTATTTAATTAAATGAAAAATAATTATCCATTTTTCAAAATAAAAATTTCATTTTTGTGTCATTAGTTAAATCCTTTCTTCAGTTAACTCTATCTTGTTTTAGAATCTTCTTCATCACTCATCAATTGACTTCATCTTCAAATGGAAATTTATTCCCCTCATATATCCAAGTATTAAATTAAAGAATTTTCATTATTATTCTCTCATTAGTTTGAAATGACAAATTTCTATTTTTCAGTTTAGTTGAATCCATAATCTATTAAGTTAACTCAAGTCTTCATTCTTATCATCATCTCCTAATAATTTTTTCCTTAGAAAGTCTATAAATACAATCATTCCTTCATCATTTACATATCTAAAATCTTAGCACAAATACATTGTATCAAAATACTTCAATTGAAATCAATGTTTTACTACTGAGTCACATCCACATACCAACAAGTGAAGTGACATAAATCTTGAGGTTTATAGTGAGATTTTTAGATTACAAATTTGATTTGATTTTTATTGTATTCTTTCAAGTCTTTACATTTCATGTTTTTTGATTTTGTTTCTTACATTGTGGTGAACCCAACATGAACAGACTAACTTTTGACTAATCTTGTTGTCGATGAGTGTGTTTGATGTTTCTTATCTCACAAGTTGTAGGTATTTTCTAGATTTTTTAGATTTTTTTTAATAAAATCCTCCTAGGGTGAAACAAATGTCACAATTTCTTTCTAAAGGGTTGAGAAACAAAAAATAACATATAACACTTTAGTGTTTTTCTTGTAGGAGAATATTTATGTTTTTGTAGGGCTTTAAAGGTTTTAATAGTATGAAATTTCGTATGACAATACAAAATCCATATAGTCACATTGTATGGATTGTACCATAATTTGTTCCCTAGGTTTTATATATTTAATGATACATTGAATATATATATATTTTGAATAATCCTATTTTGTATGATATACATATTCTCCCACAAATACACACACAAAGTCACACACATATACACATAGTTCATAGTAATATATTTACATAAATCATAAAAGATATATAAATTTCTATATATGCACATCTTTCCAACATATATTCACTTTCCCATGTGTATACTGTTGAAGTTAGGAAAAAACAACTCCACAACTCCCAAGGATCACCTGCAATTAAGCACCTATCATAGAAAGAGAGAATAGCAAAGCTATGGAGGCCAAAAGCTATTGATCCAAAAAAGAATGAATCATTATGAATGTGCATCTTAATGATTATACAAAACATAATCCTTATAAAAGGATAATTAACCTAGAAACCCTAGGTGGGGATAAAACAAGATCATGACATGTGTCCTCAATGAGACATAAAAAGAACATGACCTAAGTAAGCTTAAATAATTAGAGGAAAATGAACCTAATAATTAAATAATTAATTAATTAGGAAATGACTTTTACTTTAACACCCCCCTTAAGTGAAACTTAGGTATAAGCTCAAACCTCTATATATGAATACATGATGGGTCCTGAAAAAAAATGTTGGGTGAGGTACCCATGTACAAACAATTAGATCTCTCAAAACTAGAGCAAAGGAGAAAACATCATGGGAAAAACTCCTCTCCAAAAGAGAGAAATACAAGTGAAGGACTAAGAAGCATCCAAACAAGAGTGAAGGACTAAAAATCCTCTAAAAAAAAGTGAAGGACGAAGAAGCTTCCAACCAAGATTGTCCCAAAAGATAGGAACAAAAGATGAACATGAAGAACACCACTGAAAAATGAAGAAGTTGCAAACATTGTTGAAGAATGACTGCTATAGTGTAGAAAGAAGAATAATTCACATGAGTTCCCCCAATGAAACTACTCGAATAAGATGGAAAACAAAGGGAAACACCTAGAAATTAAAGATAAAAATGACACAAGTACCAATAGTCAAAATAATTGATCAAATATAAATGAAAGGTCGCCTTGAAAACATGAATGCAATAGTGTCCATATGGTAAGTGCTCCATCTCAATGAAATGCAGTCATTGCATCCACCTAGCACATAGGAAAAAATACTGGATATGTAGCTCACTCCAACACAAACCCAAAGAAACATTAACACCAATAGTAGAAACACCCCATAATGCTGACAAGGGAGAGGCATGACAGGTACATTGAAACTGTGTGCAAGAATGTAGTGCATGAAGAAGAACCAATAACATCTGAACATGCAAACATGAAAGTACTAGCAAATATAAAGGGTGTGCAAAAAAAGGCACACACACATGAGGTAAGAATCAATGTGATTCGCTGTTGTTGTGGAAGGGACACTCACTTGACAAAGGTGTGATGGAAAAAAGAGGCAAAACATCAAATTCCCCATGGAACTTTATATCATAGTGAGTATAATAAGGCACAAAATGATGTGCAAGACCTCAATAATATATGTGCAATGCTAAGGCACTTTATCTTAGTGTGTTTACATAAAGAGATTCTTACAATGGAAGACCCATAATTTCCAAAAATACAAGTTGAAAATAAAATTCTTTGATAGAAAATGAGAAAACTAATAGCACCATGATGAAGTATAGGAAAATTCATGCACTTTAGAAAAAATGGAACCCAAATAGGAGTCAAGATGCATAAGATATGGCCCGCCAAAGTCTCCAAAATGAGAACTACACAACACTGAGAAAATTGATTTCTAGAAAAAATCCAAAATTCAAAACTAGAAAACATGTACACCACTACGAAGAGCACAAAATTATACCTCGTTTAAAAAAAAATTACACTAGAAAAGACCGCCCTATGGCTAAGATATGGCCTTTGGAAATGTGGTGCAAAATTGAAAAGCCCAACAAAGAGGGGTTGAGTAGGGAAAAAAAGGATCTCTGCCAAATTAGCAAAAAAAAAATCCAAATGTGAAGGTCTACAAAATGTAGAGTCTACTATAAAAATCCTCGAAGTATAGTAGTAGTTTGATTTATTTGCAAAAAAAAAAGACAGTTTTTATTTTAAAGTTAAAAAACTATTATATTTTTTTCACAAAAAATATAAATTGATTTAAAAAAAATTATACTAATTTTTTTTAAAGGGACAGTGGGGGAAGGGGGGGGTGGGGGGGGTTACCCTCCCCACATGGGGCGAGGCTTGAGGGCCACTGCCTACCACAATGTGGCAAGGGGCGATACCCCCCCCATTGAATTTTTTTTAATATAATATTTAAATAAATAAAAAACCTGTGACCTTTTTAAAAAAAAGGTTTTTATTTATTTATTTTTATTTTGAAAAAATTGTAGGGTAAAAATATATATATTTGTACCTCGATTTGCTTGTTGGGGAGGCTGAGGCTGTATAGCCTCTCTGGCAAAAAGATTTTCCTCAGATGCTCCCAAAACCAAAATAGGTCAAATTTTATATCAAAATTCATCAAATCAGCCTCATGAATGCAACAAAAATATATTTTTTGACTCAAAATGCACCAAAAACACAACTACCCTCCAAATTCGGAAAAAAGCAGTTGCTTCAAACCCTTGTAGATCTGATGTCAAGAGTCCAAACTAGGCCAAACAAAAGGAAAAGCTAGCTTTTTCGATGGCTCTAAATTCAATGAAAAACTCTATTTTGGTATAGCATGCACTAAATAATAGCTAAAGGAATGTAATCTCTTAAGAAGAGGAGAGGGGATTATAGGTCTAGAGCTTTGATACCATGTTGAAGTAGGAAAAAATCAACTCCACAACTCCCAAGGATCACCTAGAATCAAACACCTATCACATAAAGAGAGAATAAAAAAGTTATGGAGGCCGAGAGCTATTGATCCAAAAAATCATGAATCATTATGAATGTGCATCTTAATTATTATAAAAAGAGAGAATCCTTTAAAAAGATAATTAACCTAGAAACCCTAAGTGAGGATAAAATAAGATCATGACATGTGTCCTCATCCTATGACATGAGACATAAAAAGAAGATGACCTAAGTAAGCTTAAGTACATGAGAATAAATTAGAATAATAATCAATTAAATATTAATTAATTACTAGCTAATGCATGATTTCTCTAACACCCATTTAGTATATACATACTAGTACAATATGCACATTTCCTCCCACATAATAGATACACATACTAGGCATATATTTAGAATCTCACCCAACAAAATCAGTCACGTGTGTCTTTTTTGTTTTGTTTTTAACAATGTGTCCCATGATCATATGAGTGACCAAAAGCCTCACCACATCAACCTCTATCCCCAATCACTATCCATTCCAACACCTGGTCATGGGGGGTGCCAGGTCACAAATTTTTTTAGGGTTTATCTATAGTCTAAAACCCTTGGAATTTTCTTCAATTTTTTGTGTTCCTAATTTCTAATTTGTCAATGACATGCTGAACAAGTGAGAAAACACTTAAAATTTCTTCAAGAGTGTATGTGGTATCATTGTTTGATTGACCCTCTCATCTAGACTACTGGCTATTTAAGCATTCACTTCATTGGTCAAATTATAGATCACATTTAATATGCACTTTAAAGGCTTTGTGGTCCCTGCTTGTTGTCTACATATTGATTTTTTATTGCTTTGTGTGAAAGTTAGTATAAAATGACTTCTCTCAAGAATTTTACTCTTGAATTTGTGCTCTATTATTACATGTCCCTAGGATTCATTTTGATCTTGTGTAGACCTATTAGTTTTGGTTAGTTGGTGCACCCTCATTGGTCTTGAATATTCCATTGTGTTTTCTTTTCAAGACATGGGTGAGTCATTTTTTTGTCTCATTTTACCAAGGGGTAGAATTCCATTGCAACACAAGGCTCCTTCATTGTGTAGTTTGATAACTAGTCCCACTCTTCACTTATGTTTTGAGCCTAGAGGTAGTATTAAATTCTTTATTTTAAAGGCTGAGTAGACACATGAGGCTATTCCTAATTTCAATACATGAATGCCTCCTCACACAATTTCATGTCCTTGTGCCTTCCTTCAAGATTATGATGATGTGATATGTTGATACATGTCTCCTATAGTGACAAGGCAAAAATGACATAGGCTTATCCTAATGGGTAAGAGGTTTTAGCATGGTTAGTTCACACTAGATGAAAGTGATTTAGATAGGTGTTGTTCTATGATTACAACACACATCTTTGTAGCATGACTTAAGAAAAGGAATTTTAAATTCCTTGTGTTATCCATTTATCCAACTCTTCATAAATAATCAGTGATTAATATTCAAAGGTAGTAAATGGATCATGACATGCCATACATACTTTGGCTCATATGAAATTTAATGTGAAAGGTGGTCTATGATATTGAGTTTTAAAGGCTAATATTGAAGCTTAGGGTGTTACTATTAGGCTATAAAAAATAATTGAACAATTATTGTGAAGAGAATGATGTACTTAACTATCCCTTTGTTGTTGGTTTCAATTTGTAGACACTAAAGCATTGGTGAAATGGGTATGTTTCAGAAATTGACAAGAAAGTGGGTGCTTGCTCTTACTAGGGTGGGACATAGATTCTTCCATATCATATATACTATAAGAAAAGATAATGATGAATATTTATTGACATATGAGGATCAAGCTAAGAAATCATACTTTAAGTCAAGTTTTAATACTAATTTTGAAACCTTAGCAATATGGGCGATAGCCCCTAAGCATAATAAACCCCAAGTAGCTAGAGACTTAAATGATATTATTGGACATTTTATTGTAAGGAGATTAAGCAACACAACTTATCCTCAAGCAACATCATTGGTAGTAAGTACAACACTATTTAGTGAGGCAACAACAAATAAATTACAAGTAAATTTTGAAAAGTTATAGAATTATCACATTAAGTTGCAAAAATACAATAAGATAAAATAATTGATTCCCCCTCCTCAAAGAATTGCATTAGAACTCACAAATACTCAAGTTAATTTAGGAAATATATCCCAATAGGATAGAGATATTTTAATGTTGAGAATTACAAACTTGAAGGAAATTTTGAAGTGAAGTCAGAATACAGATGTTGAGGAAAAAGAGAAGGTAAAGAAAAATATTATTGATTTAATCATTAACCTTTTGAATTATAGTATGTCTGATATTTTGCATAAATTAATGATGATCAATGCTTGGGATTTTTATAGTAATATGAGAAAGACTCACATCAGCCACATCAAATATGAATAATATTTGAGGGAGATCTTAAGTATGTGGATTCCACATATATAGATTATGGGAAACATGCATAACAACACGAGGTTTAATCCCAATGCTCTAATTGGAATATCAAGTATTCATGAGGTTACATGGCTCTTAAATGAAATTTATGATTTCCAAAGTATATTTTATGTGATGTTAAAAGATAAGTAAAATGCTTTCAAGGCCCTCAAGGAATTTTGTTACCTCCAATACTTGATGGTAGTGATGAATTGAAATCATTAGGTGACTGGAAACCTAATTTTTTAGTATTGTTCCAACTTTAGTCACATAAATTAATAAAGGAGATAAGGTGGATCCAATTTTGTATAATGATAGACTAGATAGGTTGCTAAAATTAGAAGATAATTTCATTAAGGAAATGAAGGTAGTCCTTGATGCAAGGTATACAACTCATATGAACAAGGTGGAAAAAATATTAGAGCACAATTGGTTGTAAGAGGAAGAATATGCCACATGGATGGATATTACAATGTATGAAATTTATGCTACATGTCACTTAACTTTGAAAAATATTCAAAAAATGTGTGACAATATCCCAAGGTATTGCAAATAATCAAGATGTTGGAAAAATAGGAGAATATTGTTGGAACAATATAACAATCTCTAACCCAATTTTAGATTGGTTGAGAATATGCGATTTTCTACAAATATGAGATTAAGTCGCCTTAATATGGAAAAGCCATAGACATAATCATCTTCTTTGTCATACTTAAATAAACCACTTAGCATGCTTTATAAAAATAACTTAGATGAACATAAAACATAAAAGAAATGAAAATTATTTTACCATAAGAAAGTAGCAACAAGAATGGCACAAAAACTACAACATAATATCATCTCACAACACCAAATGTATGTGGAGAAACCCTTGCGGGGAAAAATCCACCAAGAAGAAGTGTCAAGCATGTATTATATTCATATGTACAAGATTACAATACATTCACTTTCATCACTCCTTTTGTGTCTTCAATCTGACAACACTTTGTTACCTACAAACAATGATACATCACTACTATCCAAAGGTGCCAATTTAAAGGAAATATAGTGTGAGAATACCACAGTAGTATCTCAAAACAAGAGGTAAATACCACCTCCAAAACTATATGCCCCATTTAGTGGTCCACCTATAAACATAGGAAAGAATAATAAATAATCACATGGCCTTCACATGGGCGCCTAACCCATAGCTAATGAAAATTGGTCAACTCCAAGTGCTCTATTACTCCCAACAACTAATTGCACTACCTGACACCCCACTATGGAAAACATGAAAATAACATGCACCAACATGCAAGTCTATGTGGCCCCACCACAAAAGTGGATGCCTAGAAATAATATTATTCCATTATGTTTTACCCCCATCGTAGCTAATTGTGCCCACCCCATATGAGTATAATTACAACATGTCATAACTAAATAATTATAAAATATTTGTCCAACATGTCCTTAGGCATCCACGTACACCTTTCAAGGAACATGGAGATACATGAAAAATGACTTAGGATTAATACAAGAATGAAAAGTTATTGGATACAAAATGATTACGAGGAGCTAATTAGGATTAAGAATCCAACTAAAGGCTTAGTTAACCTCAAAATTCAGCTATAAAAGAGACCGTAAGTTCAAAATAAATCATACTTATATATATGATCTATTTGTAAAGGTTAATTTTCTGCTAATATCTTAGAATAGTAGGTATAATTTTTCCATAGTCCATGAAGAATAGTAAGAATGTTTCTGGTTTTAACTGTGTATGACTTTTTGAATTGATGTTTTGAATCACATTTAGTGATCCATCATCAAGAAGAGGGATGTGCACAATTTGAAATGTTGATTCAAAAGGAATACACCATTAAAACTAGAAACATTCTTAATATGTTAGATTTCAACCATAATGGCACCTTGGTATTTTATGGGGTTATTTAAGATGATCTTGCCTCAAAATTTATGAATTTAGGGGAAGATAAGGAATAATTATTCTAAGAATGGGTTGAATTGAAATGAGGATGGCATGGTCCATTGAACAATTAAGAGTAGGCCAGATTAATATAAGGATTTCCAATGGAGAATGATGCATTCAATTGGAGAGCGAGAGTTACACATTTTCATTCCTTCCTCTATGGAATATTTCCAATTCCATAAGCTCCATGTAGAGAAGGATATATTCCAATTCATCTCCCAAAGCCTTTGATGTACTCTTATCCATATTGGTGGATGTAGGTAAAGTGTTGGACCTTAGAGAGAAATCTTTAGTTGTCAATGTCATCATGTTCTTTCTTGGTGGCCTTGTTTTGTAGGAAGATGGTGAATTCGCTTTTGTGTCATTTCTATCTTCCTATCACAAATATCTATTAAGGTGTAGGCATAGAAAAGACATCTCTAACAAGGTATAGGTTGAATTTTTTTCTTTCTAGATGGAGTTTAGAACAATCATTCTCACTCATTCTTGCTTACACATCTAATAAATTAGGGATGAATACACTTGTTGAGTCCTAGTCTCAATCATTCATCAACATGGGTTGAATAATCAAGTGAGGAGAACTTTCACACTTGATTTCCACCACCATGAATGCCAACAATAAATAATTCTTCAACTTGGGTGGTCCATAAATAGTTCAACTCTACCTAATTCGCAACTTTGGCCACAAGCTATTAGAAACCACCCTTAAGTAGTTCACAAGTTGTTGCACCCATTTTGTTGCACATGAGTTCATAATGTCAATTATAAAAGGGAAAATCATTCTCACTCATTCTCATTCATTTATTCTATATAAGGGGCGTGTGGAATCATTTGTATTAGAGGTTATAAAAGTGTGGGATGCTAGATCTTAGTTTGAGTTTGTAGTAGGGAGAATATTGTTGTAGTGTTTGTATGTCCTTAAAAATAACATGTTATTTATGATAGAGATTATATGAATGCATGTTGTACTATGTTATTTCCTCCATTGTATGATGTACTATTTCTTTGAAAAACATAATCAAGGATTGTGAACTTCTTTGTGCACATTTATTGTATTGAGTTATCTTTTTTTTGTTAGTTTCTATTCAAGTAATAGTGTAATTCTTTCAAGAAAAATAATGAGAATGTTTATTTCATAGATGGATATTAATTAGGATTGCATACGTACAGGCCATTTGTAGATCTTATTATTGCAAGGCAGTAATATTGAATTAAGAACTAATGACCATAAAAATATTTGATGTTAGAGCTGAGTGATGTATATGTTATGAATTTGTAATCCTTGAATAAGAATCATTCCACCCTTGTCTATCCTCCCAACTAAAAATTAAAATTTTAATGGAAAACCATGAATGCCTATAATTTATTGTTAATTATTCATTTACTCATACATATACATTAAAGTTACAAGGAATATGTCAAATATTTTTCTAATGCTGGAAATCCTTGTTATAATGTATGAGAATTTCTATCTTCTTGACATTGTAGTCTAATTGTTGTATGTATTTGCATTCAGTGTTGTAAAAGGGGCACCCACTGTGATTTTGTAGAGGAAAAAGCATAGGATATATTGATCTCAATAGCACTCTCATTCTTTGGCCAACCATCCAATAGTTTTGAACATAAAATCTCACAAATCTTTAGAAATTGCTGAATTTAGGTTGGGGAACCAACAGATTGGGAACTCTTCTAGGGAATCAGTCATTGTCATTGGGTTAAAGTTTGAGTTATGTTAATATTTTCATGTCATTTCCAATCTCATTTATGTCATGTAACAAATTATTATTATGATTCTCATGATTTATCTATGCCATATTTGTGAAATATAAGGATCTAATTTTCCTTCCCAATTATGTGAGAGCCTTCTGTCTATTTCCCTTTTAGGGTGGAAATTTTGTCATAATTAAACTAATACATTTTGACCATATTTACAATGGATGGAAGAAGATATTTATTCCATAATGATCTAATAAGAAATTTGGTGAGAGAAATGAAGAAAAAAGAATAATCCACTTGGAGAGAAAAGGAAATGAGTAAGTCATCTCATCCTAATTCAAGCCATGAAAAAATGATGAATCATCTTCTACTGAAGATAAATCAATTGGTCATAATAATGAGAGATATAATAAAAAAGAAAATAATGATAAAATGTGGTATGGTGCAAAGTAATTTGATATCATGGATAACTTGGAAAAGGAAAGGGAAATAAATGAAATAGAAGCTAAGATGAACAAAAATTTCCTTTCTAGAGTCACTCCTAAGGTTAACATTAGAAGAAATATATTATTTTATGAGCATGTTACATCTCCTTCTAAAAAAGAAGGATGTACCTATTTGTATAGGGATAGAACTATCTATAATATTCTCCAAGAGCATAAAGGTGGTGATTAAAATGATGATGTAACCCCAAAGGTGACTAATTTTTTGAAGATGAACAATAATTCAAAGGATCAAGATATAATTAAAGAAGTGGATGATAAAAGTTTAGTTGATCAAGATTGAAGCTAAAAATTTAAAGATGGTTTGATAAGAAGGAATAATTATTTACGAAATATTGCACCCTCTAGTGGGGGATATAATACAAATTTTGTAGATAAAAATAATCCTAGAGGATTTAATCAAAATTTTGGGGGTAGGAAAGAATGGAGGAGTTATTTTTGGTATTGGAGTTAGAAATAATAAAGAAAAAAATAAAGGTGGTCACATTCCTGCTAGGTCACCCTTGAATTTAAAGAGATATAGATAGTTTTATTTCAATGGATTACCTAGATATCCAAATCATGTTCCTACTAAAGTAAGATATGCATTAGTCAATTTTTCTAACAACAATGCTTTATTTGGAGAGGATAATTTGAAATCCTTCATCAATTTGATTGATGAATTTGATATTGAGGATGAAAATGTCATCATGAAATTATTTGTGCAATACTTAGTGGAATAATCAAGGGAATTGTATAAGGGATTACTTTATGCAAGTATTTACTCACATGTTGAATTTAAGAGGATCTTTAGAGAGCAATATGGAAACAAGCCAAATCCTAGGTTCATCATAAGTGAATTTATTGAAATTAGAAAAGGATATAATGAGTATGTTTTAGATTTTAATACAAGATTTGCTATGGTGATGACTAGAATTCTTACTTATTTGAGGCCTAATGAATCTATGTGTAAAATTATATTGTAATGCTTATGATGCAACCATGGGTTATCTATTGAGAAAAAATCTATCCTTAGAAATTGAGGATTGATTATAGAATGATTACTCATATTTAAAGTAATCAAATAATCTTTGGAAAATTACACAAGAGAAGTGACATCAAAATATTGACCCATGACAATGGATATAGTGATAAAGAACTTGCATCAGATGATAAGTTTGACAAGGTTAGGAATTTTATAAAAGGATTGAGCTATAAGGTGGCCCAAAATGAAAAGGGGTTGCCTCATGAAAAACAAAATTTATGGAAGACAATAAAGGATTCCAAGATTGTTTGATCAACCATACAACACTACATGGAATAATGGAAAGCATGTGCAAAATAATCACAAAGGAACATCAACTAAGGAAATGATAGATCCTCTTAAGAAATCTAGTGTGAATAATGTTAAGGAAACTCATTGGTGTTTGGCATGTAAAATACCTCATTCTCCTTTACATTGTGTGTTAGCACAATCACTTGAGTCTTATGGTGACCCTCATGATGAATGTGATGACCTTGACCATGATGTAGAACATGATCATGAGAACCAAAATGTTAATATGATATCAACAAAGTTGTGCTCCAACAATGATGAATACTCATCATCAAATGAATATGGATTAGAAGTAGATATCAGTGAAAAGAGGTATGAAATTTTTTCTAAATCAACAAGTATTTTATAATGATGAAGAGGAGACCCACAACAATCAAAATATTGAGTCCACCACCACCAAATTCAAGTTGAGAATACCTTCAAACAAATCAGAGCTCTAAGAACTACTATAGTTTCTCAAATTAAGAGTAACTATAATTTTAGGAATAAAGGAGAAAATAAAAATAAAGGAGATGTTTGTATCCTTTTTATTAAGGAAAATAAATAAGATATTGAAACGAAAGGAAATAGGTTGGGGTTTAGAAGGGGGGTTCACCAATTTAAAATGTAGACCTATTTCTCTCTTATTTCATTAGGAAATGAGATCCACACAAAGAATTGACTTACAACCCTTAGGTGAGTGAACTCAATGAGGGAATCTACTAATTTTCTTATGCTTGAGGATGAGGGTTTCAATCTGATCAACACTTTTGGGAGAAAAACTAAAAATAAAAAATCTACTCAATTATGCTCATTCAAACTTGAAATAGTAAATTAAAGGTCAATTCTATTAGAAAAAAGAGACCTTTTGCAGATCTAAGAAGGATAGAACACTATTTACCAGTCACCAAAAGGTAGCTTCGGGAGGCTTCTTGAGACTCATTCACCCTTGGGTGGATGGGTATTTTTTCAAAGATTTCAAACAACTTTGGGAGCCTTTGATGTCAATCTGTAGCTTCTATTTGATCTAGGTTTCAACATTGAAAAGTCAAAAATTAGATCTAGAGGTGAGTTTTCATGAATTGATGACAACTTTGAAAACTTTTGCAACTTTGGCAACTTTTCCAATCTTTCTCTTCAAGAGATATTCAATCCTTCTTCAACCTAAGATTTGCAACACAAACACAAGAGGGAAAAATTGTTTGTTTTTGGTGAATGGGGGTTTGCCTTAGTCAAACCCTGATTGGGTAATTAAACATTGAATTGAAATAATGAAACATGAAAGGATTGATGAATGAACAATGCTTTGTTGTAATTAAACCTTTCTTGGTGGCCATGAAAAAGGTTGTGACTTTGAGCTTCACAAGGTTAGAAATATGCGTTATGCTAAGCACTTATGACAAAACATGCAAATAGGATATTCAAAGGGGTTTTGCTTAGTTCATGAAAGGTCGAGCCTCTTAGGGAACATTGTGCCTAATGTCTCCAAGAGAGGAAAAGTCAAGGACAAAAGATTCACAACTTAGGGAATGCAATGCATAGCATTGCCACTAAGAGGAATGTCATATACCAAGAAATGTTGCAATCTTGAAGGACATCAAACCTAATGACACCACGAAGAAGAAGAAACGTGGCATGAAGTAAGAAGACCACACTATGAAACATGAGTTATAGTCAAAATGATAATGCCAATATATGCCTCCACTTTAAAGAAATTTCTAAACACCATGTTGTGAGAAATTGCTTTAAAGTAACAAATGATCAATGCTAAAAAATAAAGAAGAAATGAGAGCTTAACTAGAAAGCCCTAATTCAAGCATATGTTTCCAAATAAAGCTACGCCATGAAAAGGGGTTTCCCCCAGATAAAATCCCAAACACATAAGGGATACATGGATTTGGGGTTAGTGTATGTCTTTGCTACAATGTTATTATAGAGCTCAAAAATGTTATCATTCCCCAAATACTTGTAGAACTAGAAGAATGACACATAGAGAGAAAAAAAAAAGAAAATATTTTGGGTCAACATGGAAGAGACCTAAAGATCTTGACGCCTTGCATCATCCCAAAAAGGAAAAAATAAGACGAGAAAAAGTAAATGTTTACGACATATAGAAGAATGTAGGTATAGATAGAGAAATGAACATAAAGGCATGCCAAATAGAACAATATGGGGGATCACATTACACACATGCAATCACACACAAGGAATACAAATAAAATACTAGTAAAGCACATGCATGTCAATCTATAATAGGTTGTCCACATCCCAATCTTGCTCATTATATGTGGAAGGTGGATAACTAGCCAAATGGATGACAACAAGTGTTATACTAGGAACATCACAAGGTTCAACATGTGGTGATTCACTTATTTTAGGAGGATTATCATGGTTGTTATCATTTATGCTCAAAGAAGAGGAAAATAATGAATTCATCTCATTATGCACTTCTTCATCAATTTTAGCAGTCTCATCATCATCATCCAAGTTAATCACAATAGAAGGTCTAATGATAATATCCATGGAAGGTGCTTGTTATTTTTGTAGTCAAGATATATAATTTTCTTGTTGTAGTGAATGTGGAGAATCATCATGCATTGCTTGAGTCTTGGATTGATTTTTAGTTGTTTATTCATATTTTTCTTGTATTAGACGATCAATAGCAAGACGTCTATGCCTATTCTCTCTAGCATTTCAATTTCTTTTTTCTCTATTTTCAAGTTGTGATTATGTAGGAGAGATTTTATCAACCATAGGTTTCTTTTCTTCTCACAAGGGCAGAATAGAAGGAACCATGGGAGGTTGTTCAACCACTTTCTCTTTGACTTTATAAACTTGTTTTATTTTAGCAAGCACAACGAGACTTGTATGGTTATCTCGTTGTATCTTATAGGAAATGAGTGAAGGATTTGCTATGTTTTGGTCTTGGTTACTTGGAAGGGATTTTGGTTCAATTGTGGTCTCATCATGGATAAGAGGATAAATTGTGGGTTGAGGCATATTGCTAAGGGATAATTCTTCTATGTGCTTTTCCTCAAACTTTTGATAAGATTTGAAAAATAAGTCCTCATGAGGCCTAAGAGGTTCCATAGGTTCAGGCCAAAAGAATTCCAATGAGAAATTCCCATGGGATGACATAGGATTAAAGCCACTATGGTGCACAATAAAGATCTCTTTACCAAATGGAAACTTTAACAATTTATGCACTACCAATGAGACAAAATTCATGGAGTGAAGCCATGGGTAGCCTAACTTCACATGAAATTTGTCCAATGTTGGGATGATGGAGAATGAGACATTCAATCTTTTTGGTCCAACTTGTAAAGGAAGATTTATCAAACCTATCATAGGGAAAGTAAAAACATTATGTGTTTTGATCCATGCTTTTAGTTGTTCATAAGTATCTTGGTAAAGTTCATGCATAAACAAGAATTCTTCAGTTATCACATTATCTACATAGATGGGATCAATTAATATCCCATTAGTAGGCTTGCCATTAATTCTTCCAGGTATGTAAAGAGGACCATAGGGTGCATGTTTAAGTATTTCATTTATTGAGAAAGAAATATCAAGGGACATATTGTTTAGGCCCTTACAAGGTTGAAATTTAATGGTTCCAATCATACGATCCATAGGATTTTCCTCATTATTATTGATGTTATCATTCGTGTCAATATTCATCACATCATTATTGTTTTCACTAGCTTTGAAAAAGGAGATGTGATTTGGCATAGGATCGGTAGAGATTTGTAAATTTTGGTTAGGAGGGGATACATACTCATTACCTTGATCATTAACACCATAATTTTAATGTGATTAGAATCAATGAGGCCTTGTACAATATGTTTAAGACACTTACAATTTTCTGTATCATGTCCATTTTGTGGGTGGAAATGGAAAAAGGAATTTTGTCTATAGTTTGGAGGTAAAGGCTTAGTAGGATTAGGATCTCTAATGGGAGGTAAGGAAATTAAGTTCTTATTTAAAAGTTGCAATATGATGGAATGAAGGGTATCAGGTAGAGGGGTAAATTTTCTATCCTCTCCCCAAACGTATATGGATTTCTTTTCTTTATAGCAGCCACTTGGGTGTCAACATGTTGAGTTGGTTGCAAAGCATTGAGTTTTGTAAAGCCCTTATTTGGTTTCTTGAATAGTTGGTAGTTGGTTCGAGACGTGGATTCATATTTTTCAGGACGGTTAGAGGGAGTTTTCACTTCACGAATACTAACCAAATTTTGGCAATCACAAACGGTATTACACAATTGTGTGAAGGAGTGAAATTTCATCATACCAATCTTATATTGAAGCTTATTTTGCAAATTTTTGATGAACATTCATTGAAGAACAGGATTGAGAATCCTAATGTTTATTTGCGAGTAAAGTAATTGATAACATGCAATAAAGTTAGTGACCTTTTCATCTTCATTTTGCTTACATCTCATTAAATTTTCTAAGGCCATCTGAGGACCCATATGCACTTGGAAATGGTTGAGGAAGGCATCCACAAGTTCATTAAATTAATGTATTGAATTATTCAAGTTGGAACAAAAATATTTCAAGGCAGTGTCTTTCAAGGATCTAGGGAAGAGTTTAGCCAAGAGTTTATCCTCAAAAATGAAGTCACTACATAAGGCTTTATATGTAGAAACATGACTAATAGGATCTCCTTTCCCACCATATTTCTCAAATCTAGGGATCTCTATACCTTGTGGCATTTGTGTTCTCAATATCTCCAAGGATAAAGGGTTTCTTTTGACATATTGCGAAGGTTGGCCATTTTTATTTTGATTCAAGGTAGAAATTTGTTGTTGAAGGGATGAAACATTTTGTAAGAGGTGGTCAAGGACAAGATCATTGTTTGTGTTGTGAGATGGAGGTGAATAATGTTGAGGTGTATATGTGTTCAGAGGACAAGTGAATTATAAATTTGTGAGGGGAGATGGGTTAGGAGATATGAGATTTGAATGCGCAAATCTAAAGGGATTCCTTGTGGAAACACCTAAGGTAGTATTGACATTGCTAGTGGGTTGTATGGTTGTAGTAATAGTTAGATTAGTGTATGTTAGAATAGAGGTCATGGTTGTGGAAGGAGGAATTATATTTCCCCCTCAACTTTGAGTATACAACAAATCTTGAGCATAACTAGTCATTGTAGGGACATGCTTATCAATAATGTGAGATAGACTACGCATAACTTCTATTCCTTGTTCATTTTCAATCATTCTCCTTATGTTATCTATGACAGGAATTTAGTACCAACAATATATTTAGAACTTAGAAAGTTTTGCAATTTGTCTAATTTTTCATCCATTTTTCTTAGGTTTTCTTGAGGGACATTAGCAACCATTGATTCAACATTAGTCACATTAATTGTTGGTAAGGAGGTCATAGGAAATGAACTATCAAAGGTATGGTCCATAGTGGGTTGACAAGTGTCAACACTATGAGTGAAAGAGTTGGAAAACACAAGATCCATGGCAAGTGATGTATCACATGATGACATGAGTCTTGAACTATGTCTCATGATAGTATTTGAAATAGGACACTAGGTTGTGAAGATCATAAAAGTTTCACAAACCTAAGGTGCACCCAAAATGGAGAATAAGGAAAATGTAATCAAACACTCTAGAAAGAGATAACAATTTCCAGACTTTAAACAAGATGATTTTTTGATTATACAATGCCAAAAACCTGAAAATGATGTCTTTTAAATCCAAAAAATTATGTTTGAAATGCACTTGAGTTGATTAATTAACCTTAATGTAAATGATTTCAGAAAACATAAATTCTAGAAACTAAAACAAGAAACTGAATACAATAACACATAATGAAAACAAAGGGTTTTTAATGCCCAACAATTCAAAAAAATCCTTGATCAAGGACACATTTTCCCATGGGAGAATGGGTCTTGTTTCAGGGTTTTGAAAAATAAAATTACAAATTTTTGAGTTGATATTTATGCTTTCAAATTCTGGTTGCAAACATGTGGTTATAGTTTCAGATTTTTGGAAAATCAAATCTAAATGCAAGTGTAAAATGATGTTAAATGACAAGAAAAAATACCTAATTTGAAATACAATTTTTATTCAATTTTCTAATTTAAGTGACTGATCATGCAATGTTATGAAAACACTTTGCAAAATGAATGAGATTTTTGAATATTTCAAATTTTAAAGAATGCAAAAATGCAAAGCTAAAACCCTAAATGGGATGAAATTCAATGCAAGTTAAGAACCCTAGATGAGATGCAAATCAATGCAAATCAATGCAAAGTAATACAAATCCTAGATCTAGGGTTGAAATGCACTCCAAATTTTAGAATTTTGTTGTATGTCACATTCACCAAAATGAAACATAATGAAATAGATTGGGGTTTAGAAGGGGGTTCACCAATTTAAAATGTAGACCCATTTCTCTCTTATTTCATTAGGAAATGAGATCCACACAAAGAATTGACTTACAACTCTTAGTTGAGTCAACTCAATGAGGGAATCTACTAATTTCCTTAAGCTTGAGGATGGTCGTTTCATTTTGAACAACACTTTTGGGAGAAAAACTAAAAATACAAATTTGCTCAATTATGCTCATTCCAACTTGAAAAAATAAATTAAAGATCAATTCTAACATAAACAAAAGAATTTCTACAGATCTTAGAAGGATAGAACATTGTTTACTAGTCACCAAAAGGCAATTTTGAGAGGCTATTTGAGACTCATTCACCCATGGGAAAATGGGTCTTTTATTAGAGATTTTAAACAACTTTCGAGAGCCTTTGATGTTAATTTACAGCTTCTGTTTGATCTTGGTTTCAATTTTGGAAAGTCGGAAATCAGATCTGTAGGTGAGTTTCCATAAATTGATGATAACTTTGACAACTTTTGCAACTTTGACAACTTTTCCAATCTTACTCTTCGAGAGATCTTCAATCCTTCTTCAACCTAAGATCCACAACACAAACACAAGAGGGAAAAATTGTTTGTTTTTGGTGAATGGGGGTTTGCATTGGTCAAACCCGATTTGGGTAATTAAACCTTGAATTGAAATAATGAAACATGAAAGGGTTGATGAATGATGTAGACATGTAAAAATGGCTTAACACATATCACACATCCTAAACTATATTTTTCCATTATTGGAATCACTTTCATTATCATTATTGTATTTCACTTCATTAACATCATTAATCCCCTTTTTTAACATCATTTGAATCATTAAACCTATTTTCCTTTTTTAATTAAATAATCTTGAACTATTTAATTAATTCACTATGTAATCAACTAATTTAACTTTATTCCTCCTCATTAATTAAATAAACATTAGTTATTTAATTATGTCTTAAACATACCTTATTCATCTAAATTAATTAAATAGTTAGTATGTTAGTTATTTAATTAATCTACTTTTCCTCTTCCAAATTTGAATAATTAAAACAATTTATTCAATTTCCCCAAATTTACTCAACATGGTAAATTAATAAATAAACTCTTATTTATTAAGTCAAATAAATCTTGCAAATTCCTCTCAACATTAATTAATTATTAAATTATTTAATCATCCTCACATATTTGATTGAATAAATCATGTCCACTGATTTCTCAATCTAATCTCTTAATTTCACCAGTCACTCTAATCCCACTAATCATTCAATCCAATCCCACTGATTATCCACTTAATTCCCTTAATTGGATTAATCAAGTGAGTTAACTAATCAATCTATTTCCTCTCAATGAAAATGAACCATTGATCATGCTCTTTCATCTTTGCATCCTGATCGTTCATTTGAAACTTGTAAATCTATAAAACAACCTTCATTCCTCTTGTAATTCATCTAGATAATTTGTGGAAAGGTCATGATAGATTTATTATCGAAGCAAATTAAGAAAACATATACTTTCATTTTAGATCATCCTCTTATTGAGATTTTGTGATCATGGAGGCTTTGTGTTGAATCAAGCAATCCAACATCCATCTTCAACACAAATCCACTCAACCATGGGATGGTATGATTGTAGTTTTTGAATTCATTTTTTATTTCATTTGTTTATGCTAACCTTGCTTGTTTGGATTCTTAAGCTTTGCAATTACATTTCATAGGTAACTGGGTCTTTTTATCTTGTTTTGAATTGATTTGAATTCATTCATTGTTACTAATCTATGATCCATATTCCCCTTACAAAAATAAACAATGCTTTGTTGCAACTCACCAAACCCTTGAATAAACCTTTGGAAGTTTGGAATATGGATCTTTATCTTGCATGAAATGGATTCAATGGATGTGGATCTTGATGCTTGAATTGATTTTTGAAACCTACATCACAATGTTAGCTCCAAAAACATGCATGATGCTTAAGACTTTGAAATGATGGTTGAGATCTTGATTGCTACAATAAATCACTGATAAATCTGCTCTTGAATTCCCTTGATCATAACAATAGCTCTTGTAAAAATTGCATGAATGTTCTCTTGAAAATATTCTTGAAAACTTCTAGTTGATTTGATAAAATAAACTTGTATTTATAGGTATGTATACTTAATTTCTCAAAAATTAAGCAATACAAGCCAACATCAAAATTTGAATTTAGAGACATTAAAATACCATTAAAAACATAATTTAAATTTAGGTTCAAAGGCCTAGGGAAGAGCCATTCACCCATGGATGAATGGGTCCCAGGTCACTATTCTTGGAACACACATTGCACAAGGTAAAGTGTTATGTGTTGGCATTAATTGTTGTTGGGTTTTTGCTTTCAAAAAATGTAACTTATTAGGATTTAAGTTGTAAAATAGGGCTTATTAATTCATAATTAAGTCCATTTTAGTCAAGAGGGCCCACAAAAATTGTGAAAATGTAAAGGAGTATATTTTTCTACACTACAGAGATAAAGTGCTACAATTCAGCCAATGGAATTGAAGAAAAAGGGAAAATATAAAATATTGAGATCTAGCATAGAGATGTTGCTTTGCATAGGCCCAAAGGAAAAATTTAGGGTTCAAAAGAGGAGAAAAGTGATTATAAAGAGGTACATATTCCTAAAGGGGGTGCAACTAAATAAAAATAAAAGTTTGTGCTCATCAAATCAAGTGACACTTCTAATTATACTTTGGTAAGTACACACCAGTGGATATGGCTTAAGTCCTTAGTCAAATCAAAGTTTTAGTTCCTTTACTATAAATGATGAGAATAGATGAGCACAAGGACATATAATTGGCCCTTATAGGTGATGTTTCACTAAGTATTTCTACTAAAGCAAATGATGTCAGTCAATAAATGAAAATTAGAAAGTAGGTCAATAAAATTGATAATAAGGAAGTGAGTTTCGAAATACCTGAGGTATATTTAGGGACCACCTTAAATAAATGTCCATTTGAAGTGGGTCCATTCTATGTGACTTTATTTATGAATGACAAGTTAGTGAGAAATTGTATGATTGACTTTGGAGCCTCAAAAAATATCATTCCACTACAAGTTATGAATCAATTGGGTTTGCAAGTAAGAAAATATGATGGAAAATGTTTTTATATGGAATCTAGGGAAGTTCCTATATAGGTGTGGTGAAATATGTTGAGTTATTAATTTTCTTTGAAGAGAAGACTTACAAGATGATTTTAAGTATGGTAGATATCCCTCCTCAATATGGGATATTGTTATCAAGAAGGTGGTCAGTAGCAATGGGAGGGAGTATTCAAATGAATTAACCTTATGATCTCATTCCTATGAATAACATAATTAATCAGTTTATTGAGCTTGATGAAATAATAAGAAAAGATAAAATTGTTAATATAAAGAAGTCACAATAGGTTAGCCTTAGAAATTTTGAAATTGGCGACTTGGTATTGGTATGAAATGTTAGGTTACGAGATAATGGAAAACATGAAAAAATTGATCCCTTATGGTTGGTGCCATACACCATTGTGAATTCTCATGGAGAGGATACTAGATAAATTCTAGAGTTTCTTGTGCGTGGACAATTCTTGAAGCATTATTTTTCATAAGCCTTTTCTCAATTTCCATGCATGGTAGTTTAGGAGTTCTCTCATTTTTTTGGTCTTGTGCAATATTGGTTGTCTATGACCCATGGTGAAGTGTGTTTGTCTTATGTTTTTTGTTTGTGCAAGTTAGTTTGCGTTTTGGAGTTTTTTTGAATCCTTGCCATAATCTACTGAAATATGCATCCCCAAACAAGAGCCATTGTTAGGTCATGTAAATTTTTTTGGTTTAATCCATAGTCTAAAAACCCATGGATTTTATTTTTCTATTTTTTATGCTCCAAATTTCTAATTTTTTGGTAACCTATTAAACAAGTGACAAGTCACTTAAAATCACTTCAAGAATTTCCATGGTATTGTTGTTTGACCAAACCTCTCATCTAAATTATTGGATAATTTTTTTTATTCATTCATTGAGTCATAAACCTCAAGTGATATGCACTTTAAAGGATTGTGGTTCCAACTTGTTGTCTAAATGTCAAGTTTATAATACATTGCACGAATTCTCTCAAGAAATTTATACTTGAAGTTGCACTCTTGCGCTCTATCACATGTCCTTGGGAGTCATTTCAATCCTAGGTAGACCCACTATGGAGATGTCACTTTTGGTTAGTTGGAACACCCTCATTGGTCTCAAATATTTGATCATGTTTTCTTTTAAAAATATGGGTGGGGTAGGTTTTTATCTCATTTAGCTAGGTGGCAACATCTCATTATAGTGCAAGACTCTTTTGCTATTCAGTTTTATAATTGATCCTACTCTTCACTTTTACATTGAGCTTGGAGGTAGTATTAAATTATTTCTTTTAAAGGTTGAGTAGACACACATTAACCTATTCTTGATTGCAAAACATGAATACCTCCTTGCATAATTTCATATCCTTGCAACTTTCTTCAAGGTTGTGATGATGTGATATGACACATGTCTCCTGCAATGAAACTTAGATTTAATGACATAGGCTTATTCTATTATATAAGAGGTTCCAACATGTTTAGTTAGTATTAAATGAAATTGGCTGAGATAGGTATTATTCTATTATTGCAGCACATATCTTCTTTGTAACACAACTTGATAAAAATATATTTTAAATTCACTGCATTAAATTTTATGACTTTTATTTTCCACTAATTTTATTCTTGATAAGAAATCAAAAATTGATATTCAAAGGTAGTAAATGGTTCACAATGTGCCATACATATTTTGGCTTGTATGAGCATTTGATATGAAAGTTGGTGGACAACATTGAGTTTTAAAGTTTACACCTAAAGATTAGGGTGTTATTATTAGGTTATGAAGAGGGTAATTGAGCAAGTATTATAAAGGGCGTGAGGTATTCAATAGGGTCTCTATTGCTAGTTTCAATTCAAAGAAACTAAAGTGTTGGTAAAATGATTATGTTCCAAAAATTCTCTCTATACTAACAAGGGGTTTTGTTGCTAGGGTTTTTAATTTTAAGGGAATTTTCTATTCCTTTAGGTTATCATAAGTAACTTCTTCATAGCCTAGTGCATTTAAATTACAAGTAGAGTTATCATATTGCATAATGAGTTGAAGTGTTTCTCAGGGTGGTAGAGAGAAGTAGGGTAGCGATATCTTTTGAGTTAGATTCTTGGTTCTACCAAAAGGTCAAAGCATGTACAATGCATAAGAATCCTTTTTAAAAGGATTAATGATAGAGTTGAGTTTATTAGGGATGCAATTATCCCAATTCAAGGATGGGAGTTATTTAAATTATGTTACTACCATAACATAATGGATAACCATATTTTAAATATTTGAAGGTTGTATTTAGGGAATTTAGTGGTCCCTAATGTATTTTTTAGTGTCAAATTAATTCATATTCTATAAAAAATACAATTTCAACACTAGAACATTGTATAATTATGAGGAACACCAATGGTGACCATGAACAATGAATTAATTAGAGAAGTCTTCAACCTCGATCCCCAAGATTTTTTTTTTGGCGTGTTGCATAAAGAATACAAAAGGGATAGATCCAGTTATAGAGTTTGATGGTTTCCAAATCATAGGAAGATAGGTTATACTAGACCAAGATAATTTATAGAGAGTTAATTAGAACCTTTCAATGATGACATATTTGTGGAGTATTTAATAATGATATACTATGCATTATGTTAGGTGCTAGGAATTGATTTTAAAGCCTCAAATACCAATGCAACTGATGATGTTGGTAGTTGATATTCAATAGATCAAAATGTTAATAGGGATTTGGATTTTGTATCTTTCATTGTTGAGGTGATACATATGAAATTGGTGTCCTTTAAGATTGATAACATGATTCCTTATTTTGGGCAGTACTCCATGTTGTGCAACATTATGCCATATAATGGAGGAAATATTTGGGATGAAGCCTTGCAATTGAGATGCCAAACCATAGAAGGAAATCCCATACCCATGCAAAGAAAAAATCATATCTAAGATTCAAACTATCAATAATCAAACTATGGCTTGTTTAAAAGATATTTTGTGCAAGTAATGTTAGGGTTATTGGGTCACAAAAGGATGAGATTTTTTGATATTGTTATGGATTTATTGAGACCTAAAGACCAAAATCATGAGAAAGGATATGATCACAACTAGGAAATTTGGTTTCTTTCCATTCAAACAAAATAATCATTAGGTTTTATGGGGAAAATTTTGAGCCACATGCTTTGCCAAAGTGGGTTCTAGATAGGGTGGATTTCATTGAAATTATATGGAAATTAAATGAGTCTGACAAGATTCACTTGAGACAACACAAAAAGGGCTCATTATTTATACCAACATTGAATTTCTCATATTTTACCACTACTTAAAAGGAAGGATTATAACTCTTGGGTTCTATGTTAATGAGGTATAGAATGTTGGAATGGGTTGAGATGATGTTGATTGCTTGTTGTCATTAATGGTTTCCATTTATGTCAACATATCTTGGTTGTTTGATCGAAGTTTTGTTTTGGTGCCTTGATGATCCGGTTTGGCCTGGTTCCAAATTTCGTGTTGTAAATATTTGCATTGGGTTGTATCTGTCTTGGTCCCATTCCTTTTGTAATACAATAAGATACATTCTCTTAGGTCCAAACCAATCTGACAGTTAGTTAACATGCTCCAACACTTGATGTGCATTGTAACGTGTATATATTACTCTTTGATTTGAGATATCATGTAGTGTGTTGATTTGAGTGAGGAGGCTATTTTTGGTCTATGTTTTATTCCTCTCCATCATGGGAATGTTTTTGTTGTGACCTATTTCAAATTGTGCTTGGTCAACTTCGGGATTGTGAAATTATGTGTGGTAGAATTAAGAGATTATGAAGACTTGGAATAGTATAAGTATAAGATGTTTTTTTTTTTATGCAAGAAAGTGTGATGAATGAAAATATGAATATCCATACATTGGGAAGTGTGCAAAAGTGTATGACTGGAGGCAACAGATAGTGAGATTCTATCCAGTGTTGTTGGTGACAGTTCTTTCAGCGGTAGATTCCCTTTCATCATTCTTTTGTAGGAAGTGAGCCTTTCTCTTTTGGCAGTGAGCCCAACTAGAAATGAGCAACTTGGTAGTGAGCCCTTGTAAAAATCACCTTAACCGGTGTCACCTTAACCGATGCTTTATAATTGAGAATTATTATTCTCCATGGTTTTTCCCTTCTTGGGTTTCCACACAAATTCTGGTGTTAATTATGCATGGTGTTATTTTGTTCTTTCATGTTCATTAATATTTGATTGATTTAAGTTTGATCCAGGATTAATTGAAGTGAAGAAAATTGTTTGAAGATAACTGATTCACCCCCCTCTCAGTTATTCAGACTGTTTAACATAGAATGAGAGCATAAAGGGGAATGAATTTTGACCTAGAGCATTATATTGATCATTTCAAAAGAAGAGTGAGGAAGTCTGCATATGAGTACCAATTTGATGAAGTTAAATATTTGATCAAAATTTCACAACTAAGGAACAAATTGATAATAGGAGAGATAAGTGGCTTATAATTTTACTTGGAGAAAGAAAGAGAGAGAATTATGAGGATAGATATAAAGGATAATTTATTGAGATCAAAGATCCCATTCTTAAAAAAAAATGATGTTGGATCATGGTTATAGCCCGATATTTGTACCTTCAAGAATTATTGTAGGTCCAATTGTTTAAGATCCCATTAAGGAGGAATTGTACCAAGAGATGCAAGAAGTAGAGAAATTTGTTTGCTAGCCTCCATTGGTGCATGCTACAAGAATAAGAGACAATATTCCTAAAGTAGGATCAATGTACCAAGAAGAAGTTCAAATTCTAGTTAATTATCTAATTACATAGGAAGTTGGAGAAAATCAAATTGATATGCAAGAAATTCAACAAGGAATTGCCTCACCTCAAAGACTTGGATTGATTAGAATTCCTCTAGAGAGGAGATTGTTTGATTTAGAAGAATGGGGTAAAGTTTTACATGATGTAAGGGCTTTAGAATGTTAATAATTTTTATAAGATTACGAGTTCATGAAATGAAAGGAATTCAAAGCTCTACTGCTAAAGAAAAAGTTAGAGGCCTTCTTGCAAATAATGAATAAAGAAAGGAGGAATATTGGAGAAGATGAGATTAAGGAATTTTCTCAAAATATCCTAAATTTTGATGTCAACAAGATCACTCCATAGGAGGGAAGGAGATTATTTAAAGAAAGTGGGTGCTGTCTCTTAAAAAGGTGGGCCATAACTTCTTCTATAGCCACAAATACTATAAGGAGATTATATAACAATGAATATGTCTTGACATTTTAGGATCAAGATAAGGAAATATACTTTGGATTGAGTTTAGTACTAAATTTGAAACCTTAGCAATATGGGCAATATACCCAAAGCATAATAAACCCCAATTAGCTAGAGACAAATAAAATTACAAGAAATTTAATTTTAATAAGATTAAGTGACACAAATTATCCTCAAGAAACATCCTTAGTAATAAGCATAACACTATTTAATGAGGTAACAACAAAGAAATTGCAAGAAATTTTTGATAAGTTATAGAGTGATCACATTAAGTTGTTACAAGAATACTATAGGGTAAAATAATTTACCCCCTCCTCAAAGTATTACATCAAAACTTGCAAATCCTCCTATTAGTTCAAGGCAATATATCCTAGTAGGACAAAGACACTTTCATGTTGAGAATTGTAGAATTGAAGGAAAAGCTAAAGCAAATTCAGAATGCAAAGATTGAGGAAAAATAGAAAGGAAATAAAAATATTATTTTCTTAATCAACAACCTTTTCAATCATTGTATGTCCTTACATTTTGTATAAAGTTGATGATGCTTGGGCTTGCTATAAAAATTTAAGACTCATATCAACCATGTAAAAAATGAATCATCTTTAAGGGGGATTTAAGTAAATGGATTCCATGTATACAAATTATGTGTAATGTGCATAAAAATTTGAGGTTTAATCCTAGTACTCTAGCTAAAATATCAAGTACTCATGAGGTTATAGGGATTTTAAATGAAATTTCTATTTTCAAAAATATATTTGATGTGATGTTAAAATATAAGGTGAATTCTTTCAAGGCCCTTGAGGAATATTTTCTACCTCCAATACATGATGGTGGTGGTGAGGTGAAATAATTCTAGGTGACTAGAAATATTTTTTCTACTATATTAATCTAGCTTTAATAACATTAATTACTCAAGGAGATAAGATGGATCCAATTTTGTGCAATACCAAACTAGATATGTTGCTAAAATTTGAATATGGAATTGAAAATTTATGCATAACATGTATGGTACTCGTTGATGCAAAGTATATGGCTAATATGAATAAGGTGACAAAAATATTAGAGCACAATTGGTAATTAAAGGAAAAGTATGTTGCGTGGATGAGAAATTATAGTGTGTGAAATTGATTCTATATGTCACTTGAACTTTGCAAAATCTTCAAAACATGTGTGCCAATATCCCAAGGTACTAGAGATAATCCAGAATGAAACATTTTTGGATACAAGATGATTGAGAGGAGATAATCATGATTAAGAATATGATTGAAGTATTTGTTAACATTTGTTAGCTATAAAAGAGACCATGAGTTCAAAAGAAATCATACTTAGATATATGGTCTATTCATAAAGGTTAATTTTATACCAATACTCTTAGAAGTCAACTATAATGGTGCCCTAGTATTTTTAGGGTTATTCAAGGATCTCTTGCCTCAAATTTATGAATTTAGAGGAAGAGAAGGAATATTTATTTTAGGAATGGGTGGAATTAGAATGAGGATGGTTTGGTCCATTGAAAAAGTGAGAGTAGGCCCAGATTGATATAAGGATTTCCAATGTAGAATGTCACATTCAATTAGAGAGATAGTTACACATTTTTATTCATTCCTCTATGAGAGTCCACCAGTTCCATAAGCTCCATTTGGAAAATGATGCATTTTAATTCCTCCCTCAAATCCTCCAATATTCCCTATAGAGAAGGGGGATTCACAACTCATGAGTTCTCTTCATTCAGAGAGCCTCACAGAGTGAACTTCCCTAAACTACCTCAAGGAACAACACAAGAGTTCTAGAATTAGAAAGAGTAGATCACAAAGGATTTTTAGAAAAACTGACGAGATCTCAGCCAAAGGATGTCAGCGTGGAATAAAAATGACAGCGCAACGTGCTGGCATCCTGGAGGCACGCTGGCGTATCGTACGAAATTGGAACTAAGTTTATCATAGAAAAGTATCAAAGGGACCACTAACAATTAGACTGCTAGGAACTTATAAAATATAGGAAAATAATAGAATGTAATAGAATTGAAGTAAAGTAAAGAATAGCCGATATTGGCATGGTGTGATGGTTTATAGGTGGCATTGTTGTTCTTGCCACCAAGGTTCAAACCCCATTGGGATGGTATTGTTGAATGGTTGTATTCGGTTCATAGCTCCGGTCAAAAGCATTTACCCCTTGAATAAAAAAAAAGTAAAGTAAAGAATAAATGATAAAGTAGGAGAAGAAGAAATAGAAACTCCTAACATCAACCCAAGTAATGAAGCCTCCAAGAAATGAATGTCTTCAAAACTTACATGTGTAAGATCTAGAGAAAATGTTGGGGCTGTATAGGAGTTTGCCTTAGTCAAACCCCCATTTTGGTGTTCCCACCTCCACATAAATCTAGATAGATAGATAGAGATGATATAAATGGAATGAATGTGAGAGTGATAAAAGCAATCCTCGCTCGAGGAAGAGAACTTGTATCATGAAGTAGAGATGTAGTAGATGGGGGATATGGAATCCTAGGATGCTCACAAGCATGAAGTGAGGGAGATATCAGTTGCAAGGATTAAGCAAGCCAAAGAGGGAAAGCAATAGCTATGAGAGCCAAGAGAGTTGCAAAGAGTTGTAAAAACTTGAGAGTGCTTGAAACTGCTATAACAAGCTGTATGGAGTTGTGCAAGAAAGGGATGGTGTGCAAAAGGCTAGAGCCAAAGATAGAGAGAAGCTAGAAGCACAAGTGAAGTGAAAAGATAGATTTCAAGGAGAGAAAAGAAGCAAAATGAAGCTTCCTGGGTGGTTACAAGGCATCCCAAGTTGTTACCATTGATAAAAGTAGATGACAAGTGGAAAAAATGCTCAAAAATAGTCATTTGAATGTTGAAATGTAACAAGATGCTAGCATGGCACACATACATGTGTGTGGCTTGCTAATGTCTAGAACCATCACATTACAAAATGACGAGAAAGGGAGAAGCACAAAGTTCGACACGAAGTTGATGCACGAAGGGTAGCTGCTAAAAAGGGGTCCTGAGCATCTTGAGAGGGGAAAAGGGTTGATGCAGGGGCTAAAATGAGCCTAGACAAGATGTTAAGGGAGTGGACACAAAAGTGGATACAAGAATGTATGTGAAATTTCAAGGGGTGCAATTTTACACCATTACATTTTCCCCCCACTTTAGCAGGCATATGAGTCTACACTAATATGCACACTAAAGGAAATCTACTAAACATAAATAACATTGTGATGCCAAAAGAATATTGTATCCTTCAAACCAAGGAAACATGCCCCCACACCGAAGACCTACAAAAAAAACACATTAGAAAAAAAAAAACTTGCACAAGACAACAAGTTTAGAACATAAAAATCCACATCACGGGGTTAAAATATATAAAAATTCATACACACAGAGACACAACAAACTAAAGGATTTGAGTCAGCAAAGTGAAAGAGACCTCGATGTAAAAGGTTTTCTCAGTACTATGCATTGTCCCCAAATTAAGAAATAACACAGATGAATTCTAAAATGAAGAGAAGAGTGTAAGGATCGATTGCTTCAAGAGAAAAATGCATCCAAAAGTTAGGGAAGCAACCAATATCAAAGAGAGAAAGAGAATATACTTAGGATGAAGAAGATGTAGACATTTGATCCGGTATACAAAATTGGGAAGAAAGAGAATTTAAGAAAGAGAAAAGGAATGAAAATTCCAAAAAAGGTGGCTCCATAGGTACTCTCTCCTGAGGAGGTTCAAACAAAAGGACTCTGTAGCTCCGTAAAACTATGAAGTTGCACAAAGTACACTGAAGGCCCTTATACCAATGATGGAAAAATCCCTTAGGATGAAAGCATCTCACAGGCCTACAAAACTGCAAGAAGGAAACCCCCAAGTTCTCTCTCATGAAGGAAACCCAGTGAAGTAAACACCTTATAGGCTTGTAGACCTATAAGGAGGTATCCCCCAAGTTCTCTCTCATGAAGGAAGCCCAATCAAGTAAGTTCCTTATAGCCCATAGACCTGCAAGAAGGCAACCCCCAAGTACTCTCTCATGAAGGAAGCCCAATGTAAGGGGACTCCGTAGAGTTGGACTGGAAAGCAACTTCACAAGCACACCTACAAAGCAACATGTTAATCCACAAATAAAACATTTCAGGAAACATAAAGCAGCCACATAGGTAAATAAGTAGATAGTCACGCAGACCATCAAGAAACTGCAAGGCTTTCAAAGGAGTCCCTCGGGGACCCTTCAAAAGAAGAGGGGGTCCTTAGAAGGATGCACATCTCCAGAACAAGTTATCACTGCCCCCAACATATAGGGGAGGAGAAAAATGCAAGATATACTTAGAACATATAGGATAGAGTTAGACCTCGATATCACTTGTCATTTGAAGAAGAGGCAGGTGCATCAACAAATAAATGAGTGATGGCACTTGAATCATGAAGTTGTATTTTATCCTTCAAGGTCTTACATTCACTAGTGGAATGGCCAAACACTCGATGGTATACATAGAAAGAATTTTTTTTCTTTATCATGCTTATGAAATTTATTATGTGTAGGAGAAGTTATATTAATCAAGAGGGATTTTAGAAGCTACATCAAAATACACTCTTGCTTAGATAAAGAATGAGGAGCAGGAAGCAAGCCTTTCTCTTGTGGAGAAAATTTTGATAGCTCACAAGAAAAAGGCACAAATACAATGGATAATGGAGGATCACACTTTTCTATGGGATCATCACCATCCTTCTTAACAAGACTACCAGAGTTAACCTCTTTAACAAAAGTGTGATCATCTTCCTTAGAAGGAGGATCAACACTTAGAAAATTACAATTGATGTTCACATTATCCCACGATACAAAAGAATAATCATCTTTGATGGCGGGTGTGGATGATGTTATTGAAAGGCTTAAGTGGACTGAGTTGACTTTAGATTCCCCAATGAAGGAGTTTGTAAAGTCTAAAGAACCCCAATCATCACCAAGACATGCATTTTCTTGAGAAGTGGAAGGAGTAGACTTAAGATTTCTTGCTTTAGATTGATCTTCTTCAGGGACATCTATCTCAAGAGTATCCTTTGTAGTAGGTATTGCTGGAGTAAACATTGACACACTGGAAGAAACTGAAGGAATAAGAGTAGGAAAAACCAAGACCTAACTAGCAGCTACCATCTCACATAAGTACATAGCATCAGGGTTAGCCTTGACTGTGACTACTTGATTATTGCAAATGAACTTAATAAATTTATGCAAAGTAGACAAGATTACACCTATAGTGTGAATCCACAGTCTACCAAGGAGAAGATTATATGGTAACTTTTTTAACATAACATATAGAAGGGTGGGTACAGTAATGGGTCCCAACCTCAAAGGCAAGACTATCATGCCTAGGGATTGTTGACCAACATTATCAAACTCATGAATGACAACAAAAGAAGTATTAAGAGAAGATTAATCTATATTAATCTTAGGAAATAGATCAATGCTACACACATTGAGCTTCGAACCAACATCAACGAGAGTATGTATAATGCCAATATTATTAATGTTAACTATAATCATCAAAGGATCTGCTTATTTCTGCACATATGGGGGTGGAAGTTCTTGTGGATAGAACGTGATATTCGGTGAATCCACACAAATATAATCCATCAATGCATTAACATCTATCGACCTAGTAGAGGCATACAAGAGGATATTTTGCAAGGATTCTTGAAGCATACCTTGATAAACCAGAGTAGATTGAAGCAAATCCCACAACGAGATCTTAGTCAAAGTAACTCAAATTTTCTCGACAAGATCGTAATCACTAGGTGATTTAGCTATAGGTTCAGGAGCTTGAAGAAGGCTTGGTTGTTTATTCATTCTATTCTTATAAGTATGGTCTACTGCTCTGTAAGAGGGAGCCTTATAAAGATCAAGAGAATTTCTATCAAATGGGACACCATCAATAGAAAAAATCCTTTTAGGAGAAGGACTAGCTAGAGTTAGATAAATAATGTCTGGTCTCTTAGGCCTTTGAGGGGATGAACGATCTCTTAGGCCTTTGAGGGGTGGCAAAGACGTAGATTACATTTATAGAATCATCACAACTAGTGGAATAGTTATTCAAAGAAATATTCTCAACATCAATCCAAGGAGGATCAAATGTAGAAGGAGATTCATCATTCACCAATCTGTCATCTCTAAAGGAGAGTGCATTGGAATAGAGAAGAAATTCATCATTCACTAATGCATCATTTCTAGAAGAGAGCACATTGGAATGAAGAAGAGATCCATCATTCACTAATGCATCATCTCTAGAAGAGAGTGCATTGGAATGAGGAAGAGATTCCTCATTCACAAATGCATCATCTTTAGAAGAGAGTGCATTGGAATAAAGAGAAGGTAGAGTAACATTAAGAAAAGTATCAATGATTTCATCTTCTTGCAACAAAATATCCTTTGAAGCCAGAGGAATTTCATGAGAAGAATCAAAGATACCAAGTGACATGGGAAAAGACAAGTCAACACCACATGCATGAAATGGAACATCATTAACATTTTGAATATAATTAGATATTGAATTCATAAAAGAAGATATTAAATTCATTTTGAAAATAGTAAGCTAAATATAATAAAAAATTAATAAACAAGTCAGCTGATCCAGAGTAGTCTAGGGGTGATAGAACTAAGAAAAACCAAAAATCCATATTTTTGGACTTTTTCGGTATTTTCTAGGTTCTAGTAATTTGCATTTTCAGAGGTCTTCAGAGCAGAATTTGGAGTTGAAACTTGCGTCAGTCCCTAAAATTTCATAGCCAAAGGCATCATATTTTAGGGATTGAACTAGTCCTCTTGGAGACCTTTCCAACAGTGTAAAATATTCTGAATTTTGAGCAACGAGTTAAAATTATGACCCCACCAAGTTGGGGTAAATAAATTCCTAGTTTTTTTTGAAAAATATTGTGTTCATGTCGAGTTCACCAAAATGTAGAGAAGGGGGGTTCATGGCTCACAATTTCTCTTTGTTCAGAGAGCCTCACAGAGCAAAATTCCCTAAACTACCTCAAGGGAATAATGTGAGAGTTCTAGAATCAGAAAGAGAAAATCACAAAGGTTTTTGGACAAACTGGTGAGCTCGAATCAAAGGACGCATGAAATACAAATGAAATATCCCAAGGTATGCTAGCATCTCGATGAACCAAGAACTAAGTTTATCTGCAGCAAAGTGACCATTGACAATTAGACTGCAAGAACTCTTAAAATATAGAAAACAGAATGTATAGAATTTGTAAAGTAAAAAAATAAAGATAAGAGGAGAAGAAGAGAGAAACTTCTCATAGCAACCCAGTAATGAATCCTCTAGCAAATGGATGTCTTCAAAACCTACTTGCCTAATATATGGAGAAAATGTTGGGGCATGTAGGGGTTTGCCTCAGAAAAACCCCCATTTTTGGTGTTCCCACCTCCACGACAACAGATAGATAGATAGAGATGATAGAAATGAAATAAATGCAAGAGTGATAAAAGAAATCCATAATCAAGGAGAAATCATATCACAAAATATGAGTGATAAAATTAATCCCCTCTCGAGGAGGAGAACCTGTATCATGAAGTAGAGATGCAGTAGATGGGGGATATGGAATCCCAGGATGCTCGCAAACACAAAGTGAGGGAGATATCAACTAAAAGGCTTAAGCAAGCCAAAGAGGGAAAGCAATAGTTGTGAAAGCCAAGAGAGTTGCAAAGAGTGTTGTAAAAGCTTGAGAGTGCTTGAAGCTACTATAGCAAGTTGTATAGAGCTATGCAAGCAAGGGATGGAGTGCAGAAGGCTAGAGCCAAAGCTAGAGAGAAGCTAGAAGCACAAGTGAAGTGAAAAGATAACTTTTAAGGAGAGAAAAGAAGCAAAAGGAAGCTTCCTAGGTAGTTATAAGGCATCCCGAGCCATTACCATCGACAAAACCAGATGGTAAGTGGCAAACATGCTTAGAAGAAGTCATTTGAATGTTGAAACATCATGAGATGCTAGCGCAACGCGTGAATTTCTGTGCGACGTGCTAATTTCCAAACACATCACGCTACAAAATGACGAGAATGGGAAAAGCACAAAGTTCAACACGAAGCTGACACATGAAGGGTAGTTGTTGAAAAGGGGTCCAAAGCATCTTGAGAGGGGAAAAAGGCTAATGCGGGCTAAAATGAGCCTACACAAGATGCTAAGGGAGTGGAAACCAAAGTGGATACAAGAATGTATGTGAAATTGCAAGGGGTACAGTTTTACGCCATTACATTCCCCTATCCATATCGATGAATGTAGGTGATGTGTGGGCCCTTGGAAAACAATCTTTGATTGTCAATATTGTCTTGTTCTTTCCTAGTGGCCTTGTTCTATAAGAATATAGTGTTATCATTGTTGTATCATTTCTATCTTCCTATCACAAGTACCTGTTAAGATATAGGCATATCAATGATATCTAACAAGGTTTGGGTCAATTATTGTTCTTTTTAGATAGAGTTTAGAACAATTGTCCTCACTCATGCCCGTATTTTCATCTAATAAATCAAGGATGACTACACCTACTGAGTACTAGTCTCAATTATTCATCAGTAGGATTCAAGGACTCAAAAGTAGTCTGCCTTCAAAATCACTCTTCAGCACCATGACTTCTAGCAGCAACCAATGCTTTAACTTGGGTGGTGAAAAAATAGTTTGGCTCTACATAATTCACCACCCTAGCCATAAGCTGGTGGAATCCACACTTACGAAGTTTGCAAGTTGTTGCACCCATTTTGTTGCACAAGAGTTCATTGTGTTTATTGTAAAAGTGACATGTGTCACTCATCTATGAGCTTGCATTTTCATTTCTTCTATATAAGGGGTGTGTTTCATTTGTAATAGAGTTTAGAAAAATGTGGGATGCTAGAGTTTAATTTGAGTTTGTAGTAGGGATAGTCATATTGTAATCTTTGTACAATTCCTTATAAATAACATGCCATTTTTAATAGATATTATATAAATATATGTTTTATTGTGTTATTGTCTCCATTGTATGATGCAATATTTCTTTGGAAAACATAATCAAGGATAGTAAATTTCTTTGTGCACATTTTTTGTATAGAGTTGTCATTTTGTGTTAATTTCCATTCAAGGAATAGTGTAATACTTTCATGGAAAAAAATGAGAATATTTATGTCATAGATGGATAATTAAGTAGGATTGCATATGTACAAGCCATTCACATGTCATATTATTACAAAACTAAAAAATATATTTAGTTAATAACTAATGACCATTAGAAATATTTTATGTTAGAGTTGACTTATGTATATGTAATAACTTTCTAATCCTTGTGTATGTCCTATACATTCAAATATGAAACTGGAAGAAAAGCAATAATTAACAAGAATCACAACCAAAAGATCACATCAATAAATAAAATAAATCAAACTGTATCAAAATGAATGCAAACCTTCACACACAATAATACACAATTTACCCTAGTATTCTCCTCTATTCACCTTGGAGAATGGTGTAAGTAGTCCTTTCTCTTAGATTTTTATAAGGACAATAGCATAAAGAACTACAATGATTAGAGTATAGTTTCTCTTCAAGATTTAAGATGAAGAATGAATGATAAGATGGTTCAATTTATAGATAGTTTGTGACACTAATTAATGATCAAGATCAGAGGAGAGAGTGAGAAAATCAATGGTTCAAGATTGATGAGAGGAATTGGAAAATTAAAAGTGATTGCATGATTTAGGTAACTAATCGTATGGATTAGTTAAGAGGATTGATTGAAGTGTTAACTAAGACTAACAATTAGTAGACTGAATTGATTACTCAATGAACTTGAAGGGAGTGAGAGTGAAGTGAATTTTCTTGATGAGTGGACTGCGAGTAAGTCTCAGTCAACAGGTGAGTGGAATTTGCATGATTATTTAATAATTAAGATTTAATTACTATTTACATGTACAAAAGTGGAAATAAATAAATAAAATAAATGATTCTATTTATTTTGGATAATGTTGAGAGATAGATGGATAAATTAAATAATTAAAATAATTATTTAATTTGGGAAATGGGAAATGGATAATTAATTAAATACT
Organism: Sequoia sempervirens; assembly: GCA_007258455.2. Classification (NCBI taxonomy): domain Eukaryota; kingdom Viridiplantae; phylum Streptophyta; class Pinopsida; order Cupressales; family Cupressaceae; genus Sequoia; species Sequoia sempervirens. Next base: position 23,509,686 of record VDFB02047397.1, read on the forward strand.
GATAAGTTATTTAACTAATTTGAGAAGAATACAGATAATTAGTGAGAACTAAATAAATGAAATTTATTTAATTAATCATGAAAGAATAAATAATATGAATTACTTAATACAAAATTATTTAATTAATAGTGGAGGGGGAATTTAATAATAATTAAATAATTTAAAAATTATTTAACCATAGAAGATAATATTAAAATAATTAAATAATAAAATTATTTAATTAACATTGGAAGAATAATTAGCGCAATTTGATCTCATGAAATGTTAGTCGATTTTCAAGTGTCTACATTTTTCCCCTCTTTGAGACAATGCATTTTATAGCCTTGTTTCAAAGAAAGTGAAAAAATTTGACGTGGCATGCCCTAGTTTGCCATGATAAATGAAAATGGAGTTGGGATGCTACCTTGAGATTTTGGCAGAAAAATATTAAATTAAATATATTTTTTAGATGGACTCATGAAAATGGATGAATTTAATGGAGGATATTAGGGAATAATACAATCTGTAATAATGAGATGAAGGGATTTGATGAGGGATAGTGATAATGAAAGAAATAAGTTAGGGGGATGGAGGAAAATTAAAATGTGAAAAATAGGGTTAGGTGGGGGTATAAAAAGTGGGTGGGGGGGATTCCTCATTAGCACTCCTTGAATTGTGAAAATTTAGAGAGCTCTAGTTTTGTGAGAGTGATTTTTTTGGAAAGAATGGTGGGGATTTTGGAGCATGATCATTGTATGGAGTAGGTGCGAACTTTTAGATGAAGGGATGGCATGCTAGTCAAGGTAGGGTTTCCAACTTTCTTTGTCAATTATGGGTTTTTATGCTTTTTTTCTAGGGTTGTGCTAGGGTTTGGGTAGGTTTTTAGCTAAGGTTTTGAGTAATTGTGTCATTCCCTAGGGGTGAAAATGGGAGTTAGAGGGCACAATTAATATGGGAAGGGTGTATTTTATTTATTGGGGCACAATTGGTAGCCTTATTTGTAAGTATTTTTTTGAATAAACAAGGTAGAAATTTATTAATTTCACAATTCCACGAATACAGAGAAGTCAAGGTCTAGATAGGCACCCAAAACAACCAAGAAAACAAAACCAACATGCAACCATCCAATAGAAAAACCCACAACAAGACCAACCAACAACCAACATCAACCCGCCATATCCTCCAAGATAAACCTCTCTAAATCTAGGACAAAATCTAGGGATAACTGCTCCTAACCATCAATTTTCCAATTTCCATCTTGCTTAGAATCCCATTTGGCCAAACAATCAACTACACTATTCTACTCATGTGGAATGTGAGTGAAAGACACAGACTCAAATATGGAACACAACCATAGAATTTTTCTAATCACAAAGGAAAGTTGCCAAATAACCCCATCTAAATTTTGCTCAGTCAACAAATTAACAATGACCTAAGAGTTTGATTTATAGGTGATCTTGTGCCAACCAAGAGCACAAGCTCTCTCAATAGCCCAAAGAATCACCAGACCTTCCATAAGGTTATTGGTTTTTTTTCCCTTATGAATGAAAATAAGAAAATAAATTTACCAGAGCTATCTCTTCCAACACCACCAATCCTAACAAGCCAAGGATTGCCCCTAAAAGAGCCATCAATGTAGATATTTAAAACATCCATTGAAGGAGGGGACCAACCCCTAACTCTCTGAATCTTATTTTTGGCATGCCTGCCTCTTTTAACACAAAAGAATCAAAAGCTAGACCATGAAGGCCCAATATATTCATAATATCTTCATCTCCCCTCTCCAAAGGGAAAGGAACTTCACATTTGGCTTCAACAGTCTCCTAAATCATACTAACAACTCTCTTCCAAACTTGTTGAATCGTCAGCTTGCCACCTTGAAATATCCTACAGTTCTTGTCAAGCCATATTTTCTAAAGGATGAAAGTAGGGCCAATAGTCCACACAATTTGGAGAAAAGAGGCCTATGTCAGAGGTATCCCCAAACTACTCTAGAATTCAACTAGAGAGGAAGCATGAACACAAGGATGTCCCCAAATACCCCACCAAAAATGCAAAATAAGCATATAAAAAGGACAACAAAGGAACAAGTGGGATGAATCCTCCTCACTACACCCATAGAGGATGCAAATAGAAGGGCTTTGAAAGCCTCACTTTTGAAGAATTTGTTCTAGGCTAAAGTCCATAATAAATAATTACACTTAGGCCAAGAAAAATTATTCCATACATTTTTCCACCAAGAAACTTCCATCCCTCCACTTCCGAGAAATCAACTCCTGATAACCACTAGCCACTATGAAAACCCCCTCAGGATCAGGGTACCAAGCCAAAATATCCCTCTCCCTAAGAGAGCTATGCACTCTCTACATGCAAAAATATTTTTGATCTCAACACAGTTCTCCTCCAAAACTCTAGTAGACCATTCACAAGGGTCCTTCCATCTAGACACTTCCACTTGCCCACATAAATGAGAAGTTTTAAAGTTCACCATTTGGGACCAACCAACCTCTAAGAAGTGATGAAAAAATATTGTAGATTAGGATGCCTGACCATGATAGGAGAAAATCCATCCCAAGAGTCAAACTAGAAGAGAGCCTCATACCCCTTATTGCAAATCCAGAACAAATGACCCTTGATTAGCTTTGCACCTTTTTTAACTGTTACCTATATCACATAACCTTTCCTCAAGAGTGGATATCAAGGGACCTCCTCCTTTGATACACCCTTCAGATATTTGTGAGAAATAATCCTACCCTAGACATGGTCCTGTTCAATACACCATCTCTAATAAAGCTTGGAAGACAACGCCAAACTAGTAAAATTGGTCTTCTGCAACCAAGGCCACACAATTGTTTCAGATGAAAAACAATTTCCTACTTCACCAAACTCCACTTAGAGGATGCCAAGCTACCAACCCATAAGAATTACCTAGCCAAAGAGTCCAAATCCTTGATAAAGCTAGAAGGAGCTACCTGAAGCATACACCTATAATTGGGAAGAGCTTGCACCACTGACTTGAGAAGCAACTCCCTACCCACAAAATATAGACACCTATGAGTCTAATGGTTCACTTTCACCTAGAACTTATCTAAAATAATTTTCTAGGAGCCTCTAGGAAGGATATCAAAAGAGCTAGGAATTCTGAGATAAGTCAGATAATTGACCAATCTAAAATCTTAGAATACATGAAATTCATTGTTGAATAAGCACACGAGTATTAAAGAAGAAAATGAAAGGTTTACCCTCATTGATCTATTGAACATAAGCAACGACATAGATGTTCAACACCTTACAAAAATTAATGGCCTCTCTAGCCTTAGCCATACCTATAAGAGTAGTATCATCCACAAATTGTAGGTGTGATTGAGGGGGAAGACCATTACCCCAATTCCACCCTTGGATTAGACCTTGATTAACATGGCTCTTAATAACTCTCCCTAGACCTTCAACCAAAAGAATAAATAAGGAGAAAGGGGATCCCCTTGTTGAAGACCTCTAGAGGCCCCAAAGAAGGAGGATGGTTCCCAATTAACCAAAACCAAGAAGGAAGTGGTTGTGACATGACTCATTATCCACATAACCTACTCCTTAGCAAAACCAAAAGCAATAAGCACTTTTCACAAAAAGGACCATTTAACTCTATCATAGGATTTTTCCATGTCCAGTTTGATGAACATAGATTTTTCTTTGGAGGCCACCATGGAATGAATAGTTTCAACTACAATAATCATGCCATCCAAGATTTTCCTATCCACCACAAAACCCCCCATTCCTTAGAGATTAGCTTGCTAATCCATCGTTTTAGTCTTTCAACAATCAACTTAGATAAAATATTATAAACCACATTGCAAAGGGAAATGGGCTGAAACATAATCAACCTATTAGCTCCATCATATTTGGGGATGAGAGAAAGAAAAGTGGAATTCACTTCCCTTAGCATTTGTTTATTTCTCTAAGATTCACACACCACCTCCAATAAATATAAATTTATAATGCCTTAGAATTCTTGAAAGAATTCAATTGAAAACCCATCAGGACTAGAGGATTTCCCTTTCTTCATTTGAAAAAAAGTGGCCTCCAATTCCTCCAAAGAAATTCAATGCAATAGGTGTTCATTCATTTCCAAAGAAACCAAAGAAGGAATTCAAGATAGGGCATGATTCTCTTCAGGCCACACATTAGGAGAATCCTCCTTGAACAAAGCAACAAAATACTAAGAAGCTTCTTTGGAAATATCCCAGAGAAGACAAATGCTCACGCCTAGAATTCACAAGAAGGGATAACTTTAAGAACCCACCCCACCTTGGAGAAGGTGTAAAAACCTAGTGAATCTTGTATACTTCTTGAAAAAAATATTAATTTTATTGGCAATTTTTTTCATTTTTCAGGAAAAAAATCTTAATTGGCAAATCTTTTGTAATTGCTCAAAGTCTGTGGAAAATCCCAGTGAATTGCAATTTTTTTAAAACCAATAAAATATTTTCATTGGAAATTAAAACCCATGTTCAAACCAATAAAATATTTCCATTGGTGAATTAAACCTGTTTTCAAACCAATAAAATATTTCTATTGGTGAATTAAACCTATTTTGAAACATTTTTTTTTGTTGGTGATTAAAACATGTTTTCAAACCAAAAAATATTTTCATTAGTGAATTAAACCTATTAAAAAATCATTGGAAAATTAAACATAATTTCAAACCAATAAAAAAATTCATTGGCGAAATAAATTAGTATGCCAATAAAAAATCATAGTGTGGGTGGTGGAAATATCAAATGCTACATACTGTTCTATTTCAAGACACAAATTCCTTCATAAAGTGTTTGGAATGGGGAAAAGTGTCAACATATTCATTATATGTTCTTAATTAAAGTGCTATGTTTGAAGCTAGATGCCATCGCAAATTAATATAAATGACGATCGTTCGATGAATTTTCAATGGAAAATTGTATTTGCATTCCAGAAGCAAATGTTTGAAGCACTAGACTTACAAATTCAAACCTCCAAAATAACATTAGAACCGTTAGATTTCCAAATATCAATGGTTGACCTTTTATTACTTAGTAAGTAACTTAAATTCATGACACCCAAAATAATTTTTTTTATTGACTAGCTATCGGCAGTTGAAGGTTGCTTAAGTTATGACCTAAGCCTTTGGATTCATCGTGGTGACCGACCCCTCGACCTAGTTGATTACCAATTTTGTGGAGTATCAAAGACTTTAATATCTCCTAAGTCCAATGACAAATATTTTCTCACAAAAAATCAATGGTTGAGATCAACGATTAACGATTAGGTAGCTCCCACATGCCTACACTGCTGAGAAGGTGATGTCATCATTTTTCAGTAGTAATGTAGGATTGTAATATTTGTCCTCAGTGGGACTGAGATTTATCTCATGGATAATGGTCTAAAGGAATCAATAGTTAGTTCTCAAAGATCAACTGTTATCACAAAATCACAGATTGTAAAGGCTCTAACAGGATAAAAAAGCGATATGCAAAAATTGTGATATAACTGTTCAATGAATGTTCGATGGATGGTTGTAGTTGCATTCTAAAAGAAAATGTTTGAAGCACTATAATTGTGAATTCAAACCTCTGGAATAATGCTAGAACCATTAGATTTTAAAATATAAATGGTTGACATTTTGTTATTTATTAAATCACTTAAAGTCATGACTCATTTTTTTTGAAATAATATTGTCACATCAAGTGGTGAATTAAATGTTCAAGTGTTGAGTATTTTATGTCTTCATTATATATATACTTCACCAAATTGATGTTCTTTATATCATTTATAATATATTTGGATTTTATTTCTTTCTTCTCTATTCTCAATTTCATTGTGATATTATGGAGTCTTCATGGTGTGTCATGCTACCCAAATATTTTTGGGAGAAAAGAAGTAACAATGCATACGATAAATGAAAGTTGGGTATGGTTTTTACTATTCCTTATGTGCAGGTTGAGGATGCTATAAGAATAATTGTGGGTAGGTAATAGCTTAAGAACAACCCCCATGCTCTATTTTCCAAGGTAGCTTCTACTTTCTTGTCCAATTGCACAAACATTTTGTTGGATAAAGATTTGGTGAAGACGCTAGCAATACATTATTTGTAGCCTTTCATTTACTCTCTTTCTTTGTTGGAGTTGGCACTTGAGCATTACAATTCTGAATTTAGATTAAATCCTATTGATGGAATCTTTCTCAAAGTTGGACTGGCTACTTCTACGGTACAAGCTCTTTCCCTGGTTGTTATGAGGTGTGGTTTGATGTGTGATACGAAAAATGAATCATTACAGAGTTTAGAGTTTTGGAGGAAGGATTTGGGTGATTCCATTTTCTTCTCTACTCTTACATTATTCAATTTGATTCACCTCTTGGTCAAACACCCAGCTTAGGGCCTCTTCTATTGTTAAATTTTTTTTTAGTAATGAATTATGTCTATTTTATTGTACAACTCTTGTACTATGTATTTTATGATTGTTTTTTTGTCACAATTAGTTGCTTTTTGGCCAGGCTAGCTATGTATGTCATGGCTACTTAAATTAAAATACTTTTTGTGGCTCCATTCCTGTAAATCCTTTTTGGTTTGTTCAATATAAAAACATGGCTTTTAAGTTTGAAAAGATATTTATATTTTTTGTATGATTCAAGTTCAACATATAATTCTGATCATAGGTGAGCGAAATTTATTGTGACTTATTAGTGGACATTGATAATGATTAAGATACAATAAGCCATTTAATTCTCTATCTTTTAAATGTCTCAAAGTACTTTTCCATTTAATTCTCAATATTTTTATCGATTCCACATATCTGCCACATTGTCTTTCATTGAGGAAAATGTGGTTGCAGTACTATGGATTAATGTCATATGTACTTGGGAAATCTTTAAAAGATTCAAAATTAAGTTCCTCTACTAATCTAAAGTGAGCAAATTTTTTGATTTGATAACTTAATACTAAAAATGGCAGAAATTATGGCACGTGGCACGTGCTTTCTTTTTATCAATTTTCATATATCCGCCAAATTGTCTTTCTTTAAATAAATATGGTGCGGTATCATGGATTAATTCCATATGTACATCCGCAGTGAGTTATTGGATAACTTAATATTGAAAACTGCATGGTGTACTGTAGATGATGATGTCATTAATCTAGCGATCAATTGAAATAAGATTTGTAATGATTTCATATTGTTTGAGTGACATTTTTGATAGCTTGTCAGCTTGAAGTACAATGTACATGTAGCTAGATGCCAATCAAAATAAAAATTATAAATGGAAGACTTACATTACATGATTAAGTTGGTTACTTGGTTTGTATGATTATACCTCACACGACTCATGAGTAAATAGGGATCAGGCTAGTGTCCCATAAATAGGGATAGTGAGCACAACTGAAATCATTCATAGAAAGCTTTACTATTGAGTGCCATGTTTTTAATTCTCATAAGGGTTTTCATTTTGCAAGGTTAATAAGGAAGAATATGATGTGGTATTATTGGGGATACTCTAAATTCTCCTACCTCTAGTTATGTAGTTATAGAGTAAAAGACCAATTTCCTTCAAGTTCATAATGGGTGGAATTGAAAAGAAGTTGATCTAGTTCACCTGGATTCTGAGATAGGTTTTGAACTAGGATGAGGAGATTTGATGGATATAAGTGATTTCATAGAGAGTACACCCAAATAAGTATTTTAATCTTGTTTACATTCAAAGACGATGACTTCTCATACTCCATTTTGACAGAGGCCCTCAAAGACTGGACTTTTAGATTCATGTTGGGCTATTCGAATTCTTGGAAGCTACCTAAAGATGGTGGTAGCAAATTTACTACCCCTTATCTTCTACAAGACTTTGGTTGGTAACTAGGATAGGTACATTTTCTATCTTCACATCTCCCATTTCCCCAGCATGGTAGACAAGCCCTATGGATTCTCAAAGTCATTTGTTGGGTAATATGGTCTAGATCCCATAACCATCACAACCAATTTGGAATCAATTGTGTCATTTTGGGTTGTTCTAGTGCATCAGATTGAGCATATTATAAATATAGAACAATATTTGAGATCCCAAGATCCAAACCATGGTCGACAAGCCTCATGGTTTGAGAATATGGTTTGTATTCCATTGTCACCAACAACAACTTGGAATCAATTGTGTCTAATGTAAAGTGACATGTGTCATTTATACAAAACAAGAGCTTGCATGCTCTACTCATCTTTAAAAAGCTATATAATAATGTAAAATTGTAATTCAATTGTAATAAAATAAATGGCTTTGTTATTCTTTGGTATTCATTTATAGTCAAGAATTATTTTATGTGTTCAATGTCTATTCAAATTATACAAGTAATTATACAAGTAATGTAAATGGAATAAAATAATGGAATGGAATATTTAATAAAATTAGAAAAATAAGATTTGTTTCCTTTAAGAAATTAAGTATTATCTATTTATGAAATATTTGCATGCAGATTTAAAACATAAAGCAATACAAATGAAAAAAGAAATTTTCCATCAAATTGAAAAAAACCACTAAAAACACTAAAAGTTGTCACTCTTTCTAGGGTTTTCCAAAATGTTATTGATTTCTAATTTTCCATTGACCTGCTTCCATGATTCCCAGTATCATTAGTCATTTTATTAAGTCCTTTGCAACGTTAAGTTACTGGTTCCTTAGCCTTGATATCAATCAATGTCTTACTTTCAAAGGGATTTCGCGAGTCCGCGGGATGATTCAAGTAGATCTATACGTGACTAACGAAAATGCAGAATGAACACGTGGAATCATCTCGATGAATCTATTAGGATTGTGTATCCTAACACACTAAAGTTTAAAAAAACTTTAAAACACATGTTTATTGTTTATATTATAAAATTTCTCAACCGTTTGATGAACATTTGATGGATGTCTATAGTTACATTCCAGAATGAAATACACAGACTGCTAGGCTTGCAAACACAAACCTACGAAATCACCCTATAACTGTTAGATTTACAAATATCAATGGTTGAGAATTTTCTTGAGAATTTATTTCTAAGTGTCATTATAGAAATGTAATGTACTAATTATGTAGTCCAAAGGAAACATGTTGATGTTTCATTCACTTTAATATTTGAAAAAAACAAGTGAACTTTCTACTGCTAAGTGATTTTATTTTTAAGTGAGAGAGTTAGCACACAATGAGATTTCAGATTGCTCATTACAGTGCACCATGGAAATTCTAGGTTCCAACAAAATTACAAAGCCACTCCACACCTATCAGTATTAATCTTTTCAAGAATCAAAATTTGGGTAAGTGAAAGACAAAATTCCTACATTTCATCATTTCTTAAATTCTTATTTTGTCAAACTTTGGGTTTAGGGTTGAGAACTTGAGAGACATGAGGAAAAATAAGGAGGAATTAAGAAGGATTTCACATTGTAAAAGCATGTCTACCACCACTAGAACATCGGTTGTTGGGAAAGGAAAAGCAAAATCGGGTAGAAAAATAGATTATGCTGGATTGCTTAAAACCTCAAGTTTCACTGATGAATACTATGATATTTATGATCTTGAGATCTATGGTAGGCTTACCTCAGAACTTAGATTTTCATGTGAGAATAAGATTGAAAATCAAACACAACTTACTAGTGTCAGTGCACCATGGGTACTTAGTTTAGGGCACATGATGTTACATGAGGTTTTCCCTTGCCCAAAATTTATCATGGTCTATGCCCACAATTATGATGATAATAAAAGAGTAATTGTTAATAAAGATAGCAAATAATAAATGTTATCCATTAATGTAGAATAATTTGGAAAAGTGTTGTGGTTTACAACTAAAGAATTTGGAAACATCCACATTGACCTGGAAAAGTTTGCTAGTGATTATGAAATAGTGGTTGAAAGGGAGAAAAATAATTTCTTAAATAAATTAGTTTAGAATTACATACAAGTTAGAAAAAAATTGAAAGGTAATCATAAGCCTCCTTATGATTTTGAAATTTTTAGACCATGGGTTTAGGATACTATCTTCATGCTAGCATTTTTCCTCAGTCTGGATAGCAATTAGGAAGTGGGTGCAAGACTCCTTTAAATGCTATTTAATATCCATTATTTCTAATCAATGTGTCAAATATAACTATCTTGAGTACATTGTAGAATGCATGCGTAAATTTTTTTTAATGATTAAAGGAGGTTCCACCAAGACATTTAGGTTCACAACCTACTTGTGCTACTTTTTTCTATTCAAATTTAGTGGAATGTTTCAGACCAACAAGCTTCAGATTCAACCCTATACAAATCCTAAGGAAAAAATGTCTCCAATAGATGATTGGACCACTAAGATAAGGATGCATGATTCTCGAAGGAATTGTAATCATTTTGTAGACTACTTTTTGGCTCCATTGTATCAAGCAACTACAAATACTCCAATGCCTAGATTGCCTGTCTTTTAGAAATTGCATTGAACTAGGAAAATAAATACAATTGGGTGATTAGTACTTAATGGAAGAATATATTGTGTTAAGATTTTATGGATTAGGAGTAGAGCCATACAAAATTCCAATACATGTGACATAAAAAGGTTTTTTTATTGAAATATGTAAGGCATATGGAGAGTACTGATGAAGAATACTTTCTCAGTCAGTAGAAGATCTTATTTCCTTCTTTACCTTTTTCACGTGGAGGGTTCACATTCGAGAGAAAAGCATTTAGTGTGGCACATAATATTTTGAATATTTTGAATTTTGATGTTGTATATCAATGGCAGTATGATCCATGTGACACCATTAAATCAAGGATTGTGGCCAATAGGAATGTTGCAAGTAGAATTCAACATCAAAGTAAACCCTTGCTTGAAAAATTAAGAAACCAGGATTCTTGGGATGAGGTCAAAATAACAATGGAGAAAAGTGTTGTTGAGAAAGGTATTTCTTTTGAACAATCGTTAGAAGAAATTATGGCATTGCATCAAATTAGGAGGTACAACAATTTTTATGAAAAAAGTGATAAACCATCTAGTAGAGTAAAAATGCTAGATTCTCTAGATAAGGAATGTAGAGAAAAAAATTGGTCACAATAAAAAGTTACTACCTTTTGGTCTATGAAGAAGGATCTAGGTGAACCAAGAACCTTGTAGAGTTTGGAGACATCGAAGAAGATTATGAGTTTAGCAAGTTGTGGAATAAAGAGCATCCCAATCACAATGAACGCGAATAAAATGATGATGAATCAAATGATGATAGGGAAGACCAAAGAGTACAACTTGGTTTAAGTGAGGCCACAAAACAAGCATATACTTCAAGAGCAGCCATAGCCAAAAAAATGGGTTATGAAGATGGTCCTTTGGGGTCCCAAGGACAAGACCCTTGGATGGTATTAGATGTAGAGCATAGAAAACTAGTTGATAAACGAGGACTTAGAGCTGATAAAATAGACCAAGGGCATACAAGTACAACTGAAACAATTCATTTTGTTACAACTTAAAATCCTAATCCTCATGGTCAGATACAATCGTAACTTGGACATGCCCATGGTGGAGAAACTAGTGCAACTGGCACTGCCACTAGTGGTGATGGTATGAGTAGTATTACTAGTAGTGGTCAACATGTTCTACAAAAACAATTACAAATTACACATAAAAGGCCAACAATACAAGATACCACACAACCACCCAGTGATCAAGGCATATTGAAGAGGGAAAAGATTATGAAATGTCCAAGTCCAACTACCAGTTCCACCACAAAGGAGTTATTTATAGGCACTCCTCTAGTTAGTGTGGCTGCAACAACAACTGAAAGTACTCCTAGTCCTTCACCATTCAAGCATTCCATTATTTCTGTGTCCCCAGGTTTTGATTACAATGATGATTTTATAAAGAAATTAAAATTTTATAAAAAAGAAAGGAAGAAAATGATGGAGAGTTTGTTTGTTGTAACTTCAGAGCTTGCAAAAACCATGGTATTACCCACATTTGACCCAAATAAAGAAATTATGGAGTACATGTTTGTCGTTCCCACAATTCAAAATAAACCACAAATTAGATGGATCGATCTGAATTTCAGGTTAGTAGATTCTAATTGGATTTTCTAGATGTAAAAATACTGACAAAATTAATGTATCGAAGAAGAACAATGAATTAGTGTACACATCATTGCTAATGCAAGAGAGAAAAAAAGGTTGCAGATTCAAATACAAAAGTTATAGGAAGACCTAGCAAATGAGAAAGCAAAGAAGAAAGTGACAGATAACAAGAGTAATAAATTAGAAAAAAAGAATAAAATATTCAATCTCTACATCAACAAGCAAAGATGATAAAAAAATAGAGGTGGAATTTAATGAATTGAATAAAAGGTTAGATGAGAGAAAAAATAATTATGATGAGGAAAAATATACTTCAAAAAAATTAAGACAAAACCTAGGGAAAGAAAATCAATAGTGGGAAAAAAATTTGGAGAAAGAGGAAAAAAATGTGAAATATTGGCAATAGAGCTAAAAAAAGCAGAAAATGAAATAAAATCTTGTCAAAATAAGTTAACTGCATTTTGTAGAGAAACAATGAGGTATATGAAACAAAAGATATGGGAGGAAATAATGTAGAGGATTGATCATTTGTGTGAATTGTTTCAGTTGATTGATGCTATGAGACTACATTATAAGAAGCTCAAGAAATATTTAATGGATAACAAAAATGTGCTACCAGTAGAGAAATATTCAAATCAAGTTCAACAAATAGTCTACAAATCTAGTGACAATGAATTGAAATCAAAAGGGATTAATGATTGGATTGATGCCTCAATGATGTTGTCATCTATCATTCAAAAGTGTTTGAGAAGGCATGAAACAATGAAATTTGTGAATTTGGATACAAAAAAGATGAAGAAGTTGGATAAAAAGGTAAGGAACTTGACATAGCTTGGTTTTCTAGAGGCTTTTGACACAAATGAGCAATTCATTGGAAATGATGATTTCAAAAAGAAGATGGAGGGTGCAAGGAAGATTAATTTGGACCAATTTCCTCAGAACCCAAGGGAGGAAAACTATTTGGATTCCATCAAACCACTAATAACCTTGAATGCAACTTTAATTGAAACATTCAAGTCAAGTTCCAATTTCAATCATACATTGTTAACAAATTTTCAAGTCAGACATCAGTTAGAACAAATGACAATTTCATCACTTGAATAGTGGAAGCTGCTACAAAAAGTGATAGAATGATTTGATATTAATAATATGAGTTTACAGGTTCCAACTTAGATCTATGTAGAGTTTTCTTTGAGCAAGATTTTGCATTTCCTCTATGTATTCCTTCATTTGAAAATCAATAAAAACAAAAATTTAGTAACGTGTTGATGTTCAATTATCTGTATTATTTATTTTATCAATTGAAGAAAAACTTTGGTTTCAACTACTAGATATACATTAACCAATTGTTGATGTTCATTGTTGTATATGCTACTATTGTTAATATGTTATTAAGTATTGATTTGAGTGATGAATCCCTGAGTACATGTTTAACATAATTAAAATATGAAATTATTAATAATATGTTAATTTATTCAATTTGATGCATAATTTCATGGAATACAATATAAAATATCAACTACAGTTTGAAAAATAAAATTCTTGGTAATCCTCAACTGGTTAAATTAGGGTTGATATGTCTGCAACCTAGGGGCTAGGGATTTCTAAAACTCTATTATCCTAAAACCCTATCATTCTTATGTTTTGTTGTTGACATCATTCACTTTTTGACTGGTCTTTAGGTTATGACTTATGAGTATCGATGTCGTGAGTCCCAAGTACCCTTTTTCTAGGAAGTGCCCCTTTAATATTTTGTTAAGCTCTAATTATTTTCCTTCCTAATGTTTTTTTTGTTCCCAGGGTGGCTTGGAAACATGTCACAATATCACATTCTCTTTAGTTTGCAGAGTGCACGGTTTTGTCATTTTCTAGCCCCGCAATACCCCGAAATGATGACACACACCCAAATATTTCTAAGGGCTAATGTTGTTTATCATTTTAAATGTTTTATTCCCATGCTAATGTGGTTGAGTCTTTTTTTCTCGTTCGAAGTTGGTCCCCCTATTCCCTAGTCACTTTACGTTGTTATTTTAGCACGTACATTTCACAGAAACTTTTTCCTTCATAGAGCTCTAAAAATTATAACACTTTTCCTCCGCAAAATGATGAAATGTCAACACATATTAAAACATGTGTTGAATTATATCACAAAGGAATAGGCCTTCACAGGGCCATGGTGGGACCAACTTTTTGCTTTAGCAAAGTTGTGAGATGATGACAAGTGTCGACATCTTGGCGCTTTGCGGTGAGCTCTTTTATCACCGAAGGCACTTTTTTTGTCATATTCGCCTTTTCCAATGAGCGAAACAATGACACCTTTCTACATGATGAAAAAAGGAGGTTGTCACTTCATACAGGAAAATTAAAAATAGCATGATGACCGTTGATTTGAAAATCTATGATCCACATTCAAACAAGGTAAATGTCTCACTGGTTGCGCATTAAGCATGCGAAGGAAGTAATGGCAGATGGGATAGTATTTTTTATCTACTGAATTCATGATGCTAAGGATAAATTAGTTGTCAAAATTTGTTTCTCTCACAAATGTTAATGTAATAAAATGAGCTGCTATATTTATTTGGATCGAATGAGGGATTTTCTGGTGCTAATTAGGGTTTTCAAACAAGTAAATTGAATTTTTCAATTAAATTCAAGTAAAATTCAAGGTGTAGGGAAGATTGTTGTTAGTTTAGAACCATAAAATAGTGAAGGATTAAGGGCATACACTACTAAAATTTTCTTAGACTCAGACCCTTAGATAGTATTATAAATTGTAGCCCACTATAATTCCACAAAATGGTTGGAACTTTGGCTGGGAAGAGAAGACTGCCAAAGGAGGAGATAATTGCTTTACTATCAAGGTCATCGAAGAGACCAAAGGTTGGTCCAAGGTCTGGTGGTGTTATAGACAAGCTCATAGACCAAGGTAGTGGATGCAAAGACCCCATCATTTCAAATGAATGATATGTGTCATTTAAGCATGCATACAGGAAGGCCTATGCAGACAGGCCAATTTGCAACATTTGGAACCTTGGTGTTGAAAGGCACAAGGCAACTGAGAGGGGAGGTGAATCAGTTGTCACCAAATTCAAACACAAAACTTAAAACACTTATCAAATTCACAACCACTTTATACTATTATTAAGTATGAACATGAAATACAAATAAGAGAAAGAAAAATCAATACAAGAGACACCAGATTTATGTGGAAAACCCAATAAGGGAAAAACCACGGTGAGGATTAACTCAAAATATAAGGTAATAGCACAGCCAAATAAAAAGAGGCACACTACCCAAAATGTTGTCATCATCTCTTTTAATGTAACACTTGCTTCCAAACACTTTAAAGTACTTCACAGTAGAAATCTTACCAGTCCACAACTCATAAGGAGTCTTATTGTTGTTACCTCTAATCTGAACTATATTAAGAATATAAATAGCAGTGTGGATTGCCTCTCTCTAGTATACATCAGGTACATTTGCTTCTTTCATCATAGTTCTAGTAGCCTCCTGCACAATCTTGTTCTTTCTTTCTACAAATCCATTATGCTGGGGAGTTCTAGGAGTAGAAAAATTCCTCTTTATGCCACGCTCTTCAAAAAATGTATTAAACTCACTAGAAGTGAATTCTCCATCTCTATCAGACCTTAAACATTTAATCCTCAGGTTTAATTCATTCTCTACCCTTGCCTTGAACACTTTAAATATATCTAGAGCCTGAGTCTTCTCTCTAAGAAATGTAACCCATGTCATTCTTGAATAATCATCAACAAGGAGTATGAAATACATGTCACCATTTAGACTTCCTATTCTTGCAGGGCCACAAAGGTCAGTATGAACCAATTCCAACATTTCGATATTTGACTAATATTTTCCTTTAAAACTGCTTCTAGTTTGCTTTCCCAACTGACAACTCCTACACACAGTATTAGGCTTTGTGATCTTAGGCAGATCCAAAAAACCTCTCTTGAACTGATCTTGATCAAATTATCAAAATTTACATGTCCCATCCTTTAGTGCCATAGCCAACTTTCGTTAAATTGAGATACTAGGCACTAACCATCAACACCCTTAAGCTGATAAATATTTCCATGTGTTCTTCTTCCTGTTGCAACCACAGTTCCAGACCCTTTTTCTGATCTCACAGGTGTTATCCTAAAACACAAGCTTGAAACTTTTTCTACATATTTTTCCAACACTCAAAAGATTATTCCTTAAGCCTTTAACATAATAAACACCATCAGTGTTGTGCTTTCCATCAAAACTAATTGTTCCTTTCCCAACAATCTTTGCTCCAGAATTGAATCTCCAAACATAACTAAACCACCATTATATTTTCAAGCTTAGTGATTTTACTTTTATCTTTGGTCATGTGATTAGAGTAGCCACTTCCAATCACCCAATAGTCTTCATCTTGTCTAGCATGAAATGCAGTAACTAGAGTACCTTCCTTCTCATCCTTCTTACTCTCCAAACCACTTTCCCTTGCACATCTTCTAGATTTAGCAGACATATATTTATTCTCTAAAGCTAAAAACAAGCATTCATCATCATTATCCTCAAAATCTGATTCATCATCATAAATTCTAGCATCTTCTCTAATATAATACAACTTCTTGTACTTCTTATCCTTTTTGTCTTTATTATTATCCCCGTTCTTCTTATGTACAACTCTATTTGGACATCGTGAATCATAATGATCAATATTTCCACAACTAAAACATTTAAAAGGTAACATACCTTTGTATTTACTGATACCTTTCTTCAAATTCCTTGTAAATTTTTCTTCCAACTCATTTGAACTATCATCCTTCGGATCATCTTCTATTTTTGTAGCTTTAAAATCTGATCCAATCTTCTCTTTCTTTCCAAACTTCCTCATCTCAAATGCAATCAAGGTTCCAAATAGATTTTCTTTAGTAAACTTCTTAGGATCATACACTTCCTCAATAGCTGAGAAATTATCACTATAACTCTCTGGTAGGGTCATTAGAATCTTCTCTATTATATCCTCATTTTCCAGAGTACCCCCTTGATTCCTAACTTCTTTTGCTACAAGATCAACCCTCTAGAAACATCTTGCAATATCTTCCAACTTCTTCCAGACTTCATAGGAAGTGCCCAAAGAAATAACTTTAGTTCGCTTAGTCTTAGATAAGGCACTGTAAATTGCATACCTTGCTTTCTCATTCTCCTCATAGGAAGAAACATTGTCTACAGTGGTAGGACCACTTGCTGAAGCAACACAATTTGTCTCAATAGCCTTCTAAGTCTTGTAACCAAGAGAGATTATGTAACCTCTCATTTTGACTTTCTAGTCACTGTAGTTAGTCCATCAAACATAGGGATCGCCAATTTGTGTGCCATCATATCTACCTTAAGTGGTTAAGCTCTTCACCAAGGAACCAAGGCTCTGATACCAATTTTTGAAAGGCACAGGACAATTGAGAGGGAGGGTGAATCATTTGTCACCAAATTCAAACACAAAACTTCAAACACTTATTAACTTCACAACCATTTTATTCTGTTATTAAGTATGAACATGAAGTGCATATAACAAAAAGAAAAATCAACACAAGAGACACTATAATTTACGTGGAAAACTCAATAAGGGAAACACCACAGTGAGGTTTAACTCACAATATAAATTAAGAGCACAACTGAATACAAAGAGGCTCACTTCCAATGGCTCACTACCCAAAAGGACTCACTATTCGGATACAAAGGCTCACTGCTTACAAAAACAAAATATTACAGAAAGATCCACCACAACAAGTTACACACATTCACAACCTTGATCAGAAGAATTTTAGACACCGCCAGCTCACTACTTTCAGGAATCTAACACATTAAAGTACTGTTGCCTCAATTCACTTTTTCCCAACTCTGATTCTCAAACTTGTGGCTTGATTGCTTAATTCACAACATCTCGACTTGTATTTATACCATATTCAACCTCAGAAAATTTTTCAACGTCGGCTACATAGGCTTCATTTCATAAATTCAAATTAGGTTAGAAACTCAACATTCTTGCGGTGGAAAGGAATAAGAGCAGACCAAACAAACACTTAAACAAGACCTAAAACATCATCTCAAATCAATCATGTGCTTCCTTAATTAATTATTAATCCTTTGTATGAAGTGTAAACAATAGGTTGGCCAAACCTAATGAAAACACAAATGAACTTTGAAGCACACGCTTCCACATCAAGAGGATTACAGGCACAAGATGCAACACACTTCACTAAGCACCGTAACACATCTCAGATTCCTTTAGACTCATCTGCATCAGCTACAACAACCTTTAAACCCATAATACTTCTCACCAGTCCATTTGGACTATACCACACACACAACAACTCTAAAACTCAACTTCTAAAGCACGAGACCATGAACATATTTTCTAGAACACAAAGAACACCATTACAAGACATCGTTTAGATCCGTAGGACTTGAAACAAACCAACAAAGGATTGTGGATTATAAATATTTCTCCCCGTCAGATACAAAAAACTTTGCTAAACTATTTCACACGTTGGTGAACAAAAATTTCATTCTCCATCAAACCAAAAGCTACAAACCAAGAGATATCACCAAAATATTCCCATAAACAACATCTCAGATCTGCACAAGCATAGGATCAACATAGAAGAAATGTGAAGCACATACCAGAGCACATTCTAAA
Source organism: Sequoia sempervirens (assembly GCA_007258455.2). Taxonomy (NCBI): domain Eukaryota; kingdom Viridiplantae; phylum Streptophyta; class Pinopsida; order Cupressales; family Cupressaceae; genus Sequoia; species Sequoia sempervirens. Next base: position 23,528,426 of record VDFB02047397.1, read on the forward strand.
CACACTCAACTCTAACTTCTCTATTTATTAATTTTCTCAAAAGCACTTGGAAACCCATCATATCAGCTCATCTACAACATCATAAAGATAGCTCCATGCACTCACAACATCTCATCAGAATCTCAAATATACATGGACAACTTGCAACATCCTATACTATGTTGACATCAATGAAAAAATCAAGGACAACACAACCAAACTTACTCATACTTGAAACACTTGGATTGGGCAAGTCGGTGGTGCCCAATGTATTTGTGAATGCAAAATTGATAAGGTAGTTGGCCATGGCATGTGACCCCAATTCTAGGTCATTATTCTCCACCAATGGCCAAACACTGTTACCATTGGATAGAGATCAAATATGTAGGGTATTTAAATTAGACCCTAATGCATGCCTATCAATTGACCTGGGTGCATTGAATAAAGAGTATGGGAGAAACAAATATAGTTACAGGGTCAGGTGGTTGCCCTGATTCAGGGAAAAGGGGCCAAGAAAAGAGTTGTAGAGATTTGATAGGGGTGATTTGAAGCCTTTTTCTTATGAAATCTTCCAGCCCTACTTTTAGAAGACATATTTTTCATTGAGTCAAGTCTTAGGTATGGATAATCAGATCCAGATCCCTATAAATGTGATGGTCTTGGAAGTAGACATTCAGAGTAGGGATGTCAATAGACCGTATAACTTTACGAGGTATGTTGTTGAACAATTATACATGTCACTTTGTGCAATCATGAGGGACCCCTCTAGTCTTGTAAGCTTTAGGAAGTATTATATTCTATTGCATATGATATTGTATGCAAGATTACAAGTATGGCCTCCACAATTGAAAATAAGGGCCACAAGGGAGAAGAATGTGTTGTTACCAGTCAAGGAATGGCATACTTATGGGACAAGGATTGTAGGCATTCCAACTATGCTACTTTTGAGGAGTTTTTTTTGAAACCTATAAGGAAGGGGCTAGGTCTCCCCACTGATTGGGGTATGCCATAGGAGGTAAGAAGATTCTTGAGGCCTCTTGACCTCACCCCATAGAAGAAGATTGATAACAACTGGGGTGATTGGTTCTTCTATTTAGATGCTATAATGATCAAATTTTTTGGGACCCCTATTGTACCCCACGTGTTTCTTAAGGATTTCCTTGACAGATTGGTATTTCTTAAGATCATGTGGAAACTACATGAATTTAATAAAATTCATTTTAGGAAGAATAAGAAGCATGCACTTCTTCCTACTGCAGTAGCATTTTCAGATTTCATGGCATTGAATAGGGATGGTATGGAGTTGATCTCAAAGAAGTTTCTCCCCTACAAATTAAAGGTAGAAAAATTCAGAAGCTTTGATCCAGAAGGCATCGTCAGCAAAGAGAGGGGTATCTACAAATTGTTTTCCTATCATCATGTACATGATAACATTGAAGACCTAATTTGGAACTACTCCTTAGAGAGCTAGGAAACCAAGAGAAGGGAGCTATGGGTCAAGATCCAAATTGAAGAGAATAAAATGATGAAGGTTGAACCATCCTTCAGAGTGTCATTCCTACATATAAGGGACCCCATAGTCAAGATGATGACTATGATTGATAATGCTAGCCAATTGCTGGTCAATGTCCCATAGATGCATCTAAGAACTTCAGGTGCTTCCTCTTCACCCAAAGCAAAAGTACCCTAAAGCCCTCAAATAATAACCCCATTACAATTTATTGATCCAATTGATCTTGAGGATATGGATATCAATGAAGATACATTTGTGATCCAATAGGAACTTCCTCCTCCTAGGATCCTTATTGAAAGGCTCACAAATGATAGGTTGATCATCAATTTTGAGACTGGTGGGGATGTCATTAATGACATCTGGTAAAGGGCCAGCCAATAATTTTTGAATGATGAGGAATTCATCAACACCCAAGAGTTTAGGGACACAGTCCTCAAGAACAAGGGACAAGAGTTGAAGGAAACCCTCACTATAGGTAGCTTCTCCGAGCAGGAGCAAAGGGCCACCATTGACGAGTTTTGGAAAAGGGTAAAGTAGGAGATGGAGGGAATGAATCCTCATAGAGGAAGGGAGTTGGTGAAGAAGGCAAGATGTATTTTGCTGCCTTGTTGGGATATTTCTTCAACTATTGCTTTTGATGCAATAAGGAAACATCAAGGTGAGGATCTAATTTTGAGGTTAGAAGAACAAGCTGAAGATCTATACTTTGGGTCTAGATTCCACCCTGAACATGAGACCTTGGCTATCTAGTCAATTTTCCTTGAGAATAATAAGCCACAAGTTACATCCAACCCAAATGAGCTTACAGGGCATCTTGATGTTAGGAGAGTTGGAGACACAAGTGCTACACAAGAAACTTCTTTAACAATCAATGCAACTCTTTTCATAGAGGCAACTATTAAAAAGTTGCAAGCTGATCCAGATAGGGAAAAAGCCTTAAATCAAAACCTTGAGCAAAGGCTCAACGTAGTCTAGGGGAAATTTACCCCTCTAAAGAAAATAGAGGATGCTCAGGCCTCACATAACATAAATAAATTGGAGGTAGAGATAAAGGAACTCAAGGAGAAGCTAAAATAGAGCACCTTAGAGGTTAGGTTAGCAAAGGAAGCATCATCAAAGAAGACCTTTGATTTGGTGGACAACATTATAGGATATAGGTTGTCTATAATCCTCTCCCATGTAGATAAGGTGTGGGACAAGTATGCACAACTGAAAGATGCTTTCTCTTCTCACAACTAGATATGGATGAGATTGAAATGCATGGAACTCAAGTGGTCCTAGGGAGTAGAGTTGTTGAGATTGTTGGTTAGTAATTCAAAATTTGATTGTAGCTTGATATCTAAAATTTTGAAGGATTTAGAATGTTTGGATGACATGATGAGACATCATAATATATATAGAGATTTAATGAAAAGTGAGCTTAATACCTTTGAGGGCTTCAAGGAATTCCATATGCCTCCAATTTTGGTCAATGAGGGGGAAATGGTGGCATGTGTAGAGTGAAGATCTAAGTTTTCCAATCTCCTCACTCCCATGTACAGTAGAAAAAATAAGGAGGGTGGGGTTGATGTTGACCAGTTAAAAGAAAATATGGATGCACTCATAAAATTGGAGTATAGTTTGATTAGTTTTCCACCCCTAGTGTAAGTTTTGATTGGCAATAAATATAGGGCACATTTGGAGGAGGTCAACAAATTTTTGCCACTAAGGATTGACACCTCAGCAGAGTAGGTAGAACACATGGAAGAGTAGGGTGATGCAACTTGAGTTGTATTTCAATCAGATCCTAACCACCAGATATAACTGTTGCATAGGTTTTTCATACAAGGAATGTCAGAGATGTCCAATCCATCACATAAAGGAATTTTGAAGATCTTCTACCATACACTGAATTTAATGTTGCAGGTGACCTCCAAACTACCAGTGGAGTGACTATCAATTTTCTAAACCACCATTTTCCATTATAAATTTTGAACTAATTTTGGTGGTTGCTTCCCTTGTGTCTATAAAAGGGAATTTTAGGCCTCATTCAAGGGGTTCTACTTCTTAGTGTTTGTAAGTATTAGGTTGTATAGTTGATTCATCTAAAGCTCATAGAGGAAATGTTATAAATTTTTACTTTGTAATAAACACAAATGAACTAAATGCTCATTGCATTATACTTTATGGTGTATATCAGTAGATTATCATTCTCTCCATAGTTGTAATCATTACTATTGAATCAATATAATCAAGGATTATCTTCTGGTTCACATTTCACTTTTTGTGTTATGAATGTATGAATTGTGAATTGTTTGTTTCTATTCAAGTAGTTTGATAATATTGTTTACTTGTTGGTTTCTAAAATCTTGTTGTAAGGCATCAGGGTTATTAGAAGCTAGAAGGTTGGTCTATTGTAGGAGTTTTATTACATTTCTAGACTCAATGTAGTGTGTGGATAAGACACTGGTCAATCTAAATCTCAAAGCTAAAATATTTGATAGAATCATATATAAAATCAAAATTAGAACCTTTACTTTTATATAATTTTATTGTTTTATGTTCATTACATGGTGGAAGATAAAGGATTCCACAAGTCTACGGGCCCATAGTGGAATGTCCTTTTCTTGGTTGTAGAACCACAAAAGGACACTGTGTGATGATATTCTCACATGGGACATGGGAGAATTCTATTGGAGAGAGGGGATGGTTACGCCCTTTTCAAGAAATTCAAGGCTCCATGGAATGCTACCACGTGGCGGAAGATAAAGGATTTTGTAAGTCTGTGGGCCCATAATGGCATGTCCTTTTCTTGGATATAGAACCATGGAAGGAAAATATGTGACAATATTCTCACATGGGATGTGGGAGAATTTTGTTGGATAGAGGGGACAGTTGCATCCTTTTCAAGAAAATCAAGACTTTAATCGTCAATAAAATTTGAGATTTGTACGCCCCTTTTGAGATGGATGACCCACATTAAAAATTGATAAATGGGTAGATGAATAAACTGCACTCATGTGAACAAGAAGTAATGTCAAATGCGACAAATGATGGCTCATAATTTCCTTCATAAAATTTTAGTTCATTTTTTGGTCCACCATAGTAGCAAAAACTGTAGAGGTGCGCCTGTTCTGCATCAACTTGAGAAGAACTTGAAGCTTTGAACAATTAAAAATCAGATATGCCCTTCTTGGAAAAATTCACCATTATTAGTCTTGACGCACATAATCAGGTTTACAAACTCTATTGCAAAATACTATAGAAATCGGTTTTAAATCATTCTAGAATTATGAGTTGGTCAAACACCCAACCCTTTGGGTCTACATCTAAAAGACCCTTTGAGAAGGATATTTTGGCCCACTTTTTGGTTTCATCAAAAAATCCTCAACAGTAACGTAACCTCAACCCTAATGCAGTAGAGGGGGTGGTAGACATAGCCAAAAACTATAGAGATGGTGAGCTAAAGAGCCAGGATGACACAATCACTGGGTGGGAATTGTTCCTACACTAGTATGGAAAAAGAAACTGCCATTCCCTTGTATCCAATGAATAGAACTATGATTTGGGGAAGTTGTTTGTTCCTAATGTCTTTATAAATGTGGAACTCATCAGACGCCTTGTTTTTGGGTATGATGAACATATCAGAGTAATTAGGGCATTGGATGGAAGTGTCCTAATATATATAACCAGGGAGTTTATTTGTGAGATTTTTAGACTTAATGTGGCCATAGATAAGGTTATAAAGCTTGCTTCTTTTAGAAGAAAATACAAGAAAGATAGTAGTAGCTTTGGAGTGAAATGGCTCCCTAGGTTTAGATAGAAAAGCTTCTATGGAAAGTCATTGAGAGTCCATGATAATGAACATGATCCTTTTGATGTAAAGTCTTTTGAATACTATTTTAGAAGAACATATTGGGAATTATGCCAAGTTTTGGGAGAAGATTCATGCTAAGAAATGGAGATACTCTTATGTATATGGTTGTTGATATACATCCTTTTGTCAATAGTAAATTTGACTATGCCAGCTTTTCAACTAAGGCTATTCACAATTAGCTGGTGTACATTAAGAGAAGAGAAAGTGGTAAGGATCCAGAGGTGAATTTCATGTGGTATTTTCTCCTTTTCCATATGCTTTTGTACAAAGGGAAAGATAATTTCAACAAAGTTTTACAAATGAACATGAAAGATAAAGAGGGAAACAATCTCCTAGTGCAATGTTGGATCCATATTTGGGACAACATTGTAGTAAGCTTGACTATTATTTTTTGAGAATTGATTTGTAAGACAAGTCATGGAAAGGTTGGGTATACTTGGACTTAGATTGCACAAGGAAATTTTGGATTTCCTTATGCCCAAAAAGAGGAGGCCGGATTTGGGAGTACAACATAACTGGGGATATTGTTACCTCCATGATAACTTAGTTGTTATTAGAATATATGGATTCCCTCAAGCCCCCCATGTGCTACCTAGATATGTGTCACCTAGGTTAGAATTCATGGAAATTATATGGAAATTGAATGAGACTGATTAGTTTCATTTAATGAAATAAAAGAAAGGGTATTTTTCCCTTATGTTACTTCCTTTTCACATTTCACTTCAACTAGAGATGACTTAGATAGGCTGAAAGAAATGCTTGGGTAATATAGGTTATTTTAGTTAAATGTCAAGGATTTTGACCCTAAAGGTTTCATACATGAGGTCAAGAAAAGTATCAAAAGGTCTTATTTCACCATCAGGTTGATGAAAATGAAGATGTCATAGAAATTGCAAGGATGAATCTGAGGTAAAAAAATAGAAAGGTGAAATGGAATGCATTCAAGAAGGTAGAGACTACCAAGATAAAGAATGATAAGGATTATCGTGGAGCAGTTTTTGATAATGTTGACCCAATTTCCAAGATTGAGGTGGTGTTGAATAATTTTGACAGAGTTGTAGGTAAGGCCCTTATCTTAGAAGAGAAACCAACAAAGTGGCCTAGACCTTCACCTAAACTCTCTATTAGAAGGCACCAACCCTAGAGGCCTGTTATTAGAGAAAATGTGCAATTAGACCCACCACAGGTCACTCCATCTTCCCCTCAAACAATTAGTGTGAATTTTGATTCTCCCCCAAGAGAGCAACCACAAAAGAGGATGAAAATTGAGAAATGAATATTGTTGGTTGACAATCCCATCAATCCAGATGAAAGTGATGATTTTTGTATCACCATGGATGAAATTAAGCAATATATGCTATTCCCCCCAATACCAAATATTGTTGGCCTTATTTAGCAAAGGTTTGAGTTGGACATGGCTATTGGGAGAGATAACCTCAATGATGTGAAGGAATTGGCATGTTCACAATTCATGTCTGATGATGATTTTATAAAATCCTAGGAGTTTAAAGAGTTTTTTTTGAGATCAAAGAGGGAGGAGTACCTTAAAAGAGTTTGGTTGGAACAAGTAGATGTGCCTAGAGAAAAGTATGATGAAGTTGTCATAAAGATAAGGGTGGAAATGAATTTTGAGTCCAAAAAAATTATGCCTGATGAAGGGAGAAGAATGGTGGAAGATAGTGGATTACTACAGCTCACTAAATGAGACATTGCTTCTACAATTGTATTTGATACTATTAGGAAACAAGAAGGAGAAGTTTTCTCCACAAAAGAGGAAGTAGAGATGGCATTGTTAGGATCAGGGTTCAACCCACATTGGTAAGCCCTTGCAATTTGGGTCCTTTCCCCAACTACAAACAAGCCTATGATTGTTGAAGCATTAAAGGGTAAGGGTATCAAAGGGAGCTTGATTGTAAAGAGGGTGTCTAACACCTCTACCTCTCAAGCTGCTACATTAGTGGCAGATGTTGCCAATTTTAATGAAACTACTATTCAAAGATTGCAAGATAGACTTAATATAGTGTTTAAGGAACATAATGATCTCATGGAAGCTTACAACCAATAATAGGAATTATTGGCTCAAAAAACATCCCTTCTTGAAAGTGTGTAGGAAGAAGGATCCTCTTCTACAGTTCTCCCTGCTTATGTGATGATTGAAAATGCAGAGCTTAAAGAAAAGATTCAAATGTTGGAAGAGTAGTTTAAGAATGCTTAGTAGAATCAACAAAAGGAGAATGTTCGCATTGCAATGTGCATCCCAAAGCATAGATTGTCTAAAATCCTCATAAGGTTGGAAAATACTCGTGTCATATTCTAAATTTGAGAAATGCCATTACCAGAATAAGTGGGGATCAAGAGTGGCTCAAATGTATATTTGAACTATATATCATATATTTTCATCTTTGGAAGGTATGTATAAGGGATCTGCAAACACATCTGATGCCCCACCTAGTATCTATCTTACTTTTAATATTGTCAAGATGGCATGAAATCATAAAGGGTATTTGTAAAGTATAATTGAAGTTGTACGACCAGAAATGAACTCTTTAATAAATGTTGACAAAAGGGTTGTACCCTGCCTATTAGAAGATAATGGGGAGTTGAAGACCTTAGAGAAATGGAATGATAGTTTCAATATTGCAATACCTACACTCCTCCCTGTGATTTTCAAAGATGAAAAACTTGATTTAAATCAACTTGATTCCTATTCAGAAAAGATGGTCGATGTAGAACAAAATGATGGAAAATTTTTGTAGAGAGGTTAGTGCTTTACTTGATGCTAAGTATCATCAAAATTTGGAGAATGCAAAATATCTCTTAGCTCATGACTGGCCTTCTGAGGATATTTTTAAGGCATGGAATAAAAAGTATAATTTTTTACCTGGCTTGTGAGTGAATCCATGCTTTTATTCCTATGCCTCTTGTATGAGACTTTGGTTGTTAGAAAATCTTGGGATGAGGTTCTTCACTTCTTTGCTTGTTGCTTCCCTTATGTTATAAAAAAAAAAATCTCGAGTCTCATTCAAAATTTCAAAGCGTTCTAATTTTTTGATCTTTCATCTCATTCTCTATAAGATATTTTTGCACAATTTAAGCTATTTGATAGCACATATAGGAAATGTTGTAATTTTTCTCTATAATAACAAAAGATGACTCAAATACTTAAGTGTATTTCTTTAATTTTGAATATCGACCTATCTTGCTCTCTAGTATTGTATTCGCTATATTTTGACTCAAAATAATCAAGGATTATTTATAAGTTGTCATATCATATCATGTGTTTATGTTATGGATGTTGAACTGTTAGCTTTTGTTCAAGGAATGGAGTAATATTCCTTTTAGTTATTTATCAAAGATTGAGTTAATGGAAATGCAATAGGAATTTATAAGTAGTGTGATAAGTGTTTTTCTTTGCTTGGTTTCTCATTGTAAGGAAGTGAGGTCATAAGAAGCCATGATTTGGTCTATTGTAGGAGTATATTTCATTTTCTAACTCAATTGTGGATAAGGAACTAATCAAAATAATTTATAAATTTTGAAAAATGATGCAGAATCACATATCAAATCAAAAATCAAAATTTTACTTTACTACAAATTTTATGTTTTATGTACAAATCCTTTCTAACAAGGAAATGTTAAGCATTGAGTTGAATGATGAATCACTGAGTACAAGTAAAACTTATTAGTATGTCACAATTAAATTATGAAATTATCAATAATATTTGAATGTATTCAATCTGATTCATTATTTAATGGAATACAATATAAAATATCATCAACTACAGTTTGGAATATGATTCATGAAGTACAGTATAAATACCTCAAAATTGCTAATTCACTTCCATTTTCCAGATCAAATCAGGGTCCTCAAATGGACGTTGAGATAAAGTAAAAGAGTCATCTTGATTCTGAGTCTGTTCTTCATTTCCTTTTCCTTGCGTACGTCTACTTAACTGCATCTCAAATTCAATATTCATTGTGTTACTGTCATTTGTCCCACTACTAGTGCCACCACTACCAACATTTGAAGTATTGCACAACCCTTTTCTTTCTCATATGGACTTTAGATTGTGAGTTCCCTTTCAAAAGGAAAAGTTTTGAAATTATATGTAGTTCCAAACACTCTCAATCAATTTTCTAAATTATTGTCTAGTTTGTTTCTTATCTTTGATTTCAAAAGCACCAATAAATTGAAAACTCTCTCATCCTCCACTGACCCCAATATCATTGTTTGACATAAATCAACAAGTTTGAAATATTTTGATATCGAATCACACAATATTTCACTCGAACCTAAGGTTTTCCAAGCCTTTATTATTGATCCTGCTTCCATGGTCTTCTCCATGGAATCAAACTAGTACAACATACTTCTTGCAAAACACTTATATTATTCTCTAATCTTATTTCCATTTATAATTCCTTCTATTGTATGTTCATTTTATTCTACACTTTTCAAAAAGTGTTCCACCAAGGTATTTACTTTATTATGAAAATAGCTTGGGATATCTCGGTTGCATGAGCCTTGAGACCAAAATTGAGGATACACAATAGACATGGCTTCAAGTATTTCATCTCGAGGGAATTGGTTATAAATCTCTATGGAAAGATATTTTTCAATTTCCTTCAAATTATCACTAACAGATTTAACAGTTTCATTAAAAGCTTCCTTTGTAATAGGTACTTCTCTGATAGAGTTTCTAACTATCATACAATGGTGCACTGGTATCTCAAATCCATGTACAAAGATGCATAAGTTCTTGCTTGCATTAAACTGTAAATAATTTTTAGGATGATTCAAATCTATAATTTTCTACCAGCTTAAGAAAATTGGGCTTTGAGAAGTTAGATCTAGATATAGATGATCGAGGGCCATGCATGCCATCCTATGTAATTTTTAATATTCATGGATTTACATAGTTCTATCTTGGGATTTCTTCACAAGATTATTCATTTCATCCAACATGGGGAGAAGACTAGCTAAATTCAAGAGTGTCTCTATATCACTTAACCTATGTAAGAGGTTAGGAGCTTTGTCTACTGTGCTGTGATGCTCATACATTATTCCAATCAAGGATTGATATTCTAAAAAAACTCGTTGCCCTGGTACATGCAAGGAGATCCATCTGGTATCAACATCCTTAAGAAGCTTCTTTCCTCCTGTTATTCCCTCAATACAATTTTAAAATTTTGCAAAATATTTGGGACTTTGGTAGAAGTATGCGTAGAGCTTGTAGACTAGATTTTCAACTTTTGATACTATAGGATACTTGCTTACAATTATAAATGCTATTCTAAATTAATTTTGTGGGCCATGCAGTGAATTCCAAGCATGTATGGTTCACAAGTAGTTTGTAAGTTTTTGCAAACACTGGTCCTATGACCAAATTTTTGGAAATTTTCAAGTCATCCATACCTCCAATTTCATTCAAATATTTCTTGACTAGTTCAAATATATTTAAATGTGATGTTGAATTGTCCTTCATTTTATGAACACAGAGAATATGAACTTGGAAAACATGTTGTTTTATAGTATACACATGCATACATTCCCAAGAAGTATTATCTATTGTAGTAACTTCATCTAAAGATAATGCAATGAAGTTTGACTCTTTTACTTTCTCCTTTAAATATTTCTTTTCCACTATAGCAAGAAAAATTTCTCATTCCCATCCAGCATTTATTGGTCCCAATGTGCATTAGGAAAGTTAGGAACACACAAAAAAGATAATATATTAAAATATTCTAGGTAGTCTTTCATAGGACACCCTTTGGATAAAATATGAAAAACAACACTCAATTGAATAGTTTTTGCTAGTTGTGCTCCTTCGATTAATTTCTAAATTGAGCCCCAATTGTACCTCCACATGCAGCAAGGTTAGAAATTATTTGCTTATGCTCATCATATTATATGACATACTTGACATGAAGACATTCTTCCTTTGATTTCCATTGTACTACTAATTGTTCCTTTTCGTCTATGATTTTTTTTTCATAAACTTTATCGATATGCTTTTCTATAGTGTCAAGCTTTAGTTGCAACTTCTTGTCTCTTTTACATTTCTAACTACAAATATTACACTTGCATTTTGTTGGAGGTTCATATTTGTTTGCTTTCTCCACTAGTTCAATGAATGGATACTTTGCCACCCAATCCATTTGAAAATTCCTTGTCATTTCCCACTCTTGCCCCATTTTTTATTTGATTTTTCTTTTCTTGCTACCAACATCATCTACGGTGCCAACATTTTCATCCAAGTCAATTATGATACCCTAGCTAACTATGGTATCCCTTGGAACACTTCAGCGGTATTCCATCCTCATTTGACTCAATGAAAATCCCATCTTCCGGTAGTGGTGAGGTATTGTGAATGCCTTCTTCATTAATATTTGGTGGAAGAGTTGATGATATAGCTCCATCTTAATCTGATAGATCAGAAACATTGCCAATTCCAAAGTAAGACTATATGGTAACTCTAAATTTTGGCCATTTTTTATGGCCTCCTAGTCCCTTCACCACCCTGAGGAGTCTTACCCTTGTTGCACTTGCTACTTGACATCTTGATCTCTCACTTCGAATAAAAGCTAGAAAAAATATTTTCTTGTTTAAGAATGACATAAAATATGGATCCCATTCCCTACGTAATATCATCTTTAAGATTGAAGCAAAAAAAGAAAAGGGATAAACAAATCTTATAACACTATGAAGAAATGAGCACTCACCTTTAAGTTTAGTTTTTCAAATATTGCTACTCATTAATGTAGGAATTCCTATTTTGTAAGTTTGTAACTTGCCTATGATAAACTTCAAGGTTCCAAGTCCAACTTCTGAATTGAGAGCTCACAAGTTCATAACTAAAAAAAAGTGTAAGAATAAATAAGAGTTTTGATTGTATTTATATCAATCCATATTTGGTGAATTCTGCAGGAATTTCAAATGGTATATTAAAAATTTGGTGAATCCTGCGTGATTATACAATGATAAATTTAAGTTTTGGGTGAATCAAACCTCGATAGAACACATATGTTGTAATTTTCAAGGCGATTATGGCCCTACGATTAACATGGAGGTTTCATGGAAATTGGTGAAATGTGTCCTCAAATGCAATTATTTTTTAATGTTATTGGCGAAATGGGTCTTCATAAGCAACTATTTGGAAATTTTAATTAGTGAAATGGGTCCTCACGCGTATTGAACATTTAATGGCATTGGCTAAACCTGTCCTAATACACAATGTTGTTTTAATAGTATTGGTGAATATGTAGGTGATTTAATACATGCTTTTGAGACTCCAGGAAAAAATATTAGTCGGTCCATTTGAACTGTGTAGTTTGTTATGGAAAATTTATTACTTAAATATGCCTCATAAAATAAATTGATGGTAAATGGAATGCATTGGACTGATAATTCATAAAATTGGGATGATTTGGCCACCTTGTTGGTTACAATTTATTTTCCAATTGGAAAAGATTCGCCACTAAAAAAATCCTTGTTCACAAGAAAAGGTATAGAGTTGCCATGTCTCATGACCTTCAAAGAGTTGAAGAAAAAGGCAATGTTTTTTCCCCCTTCCTGCAACCACTCAACACACGATTTCTATTTCTAATAAATATCCTCCTACAACTCAAACTCCCCTAGAGCTTTCAAATCCTTTGCCTCCTTGAGAAAATCCTTAGAAAGGATAAGCTCCCTAATCTCATGAGTAATAGCATCCAAACTGCCTTGAGTTGAAGCCTTAGCATGGAAGATGTTGTTGAAAGCAGGTCTAGCATAGTGCCACAACTCAATAATATAATATTGTGGAGAGGGATCTCGCAACCACATAAGTTGAAGCTTGAAAGAGGGATATCGAGTAGCATGAGTTGGTGAGGAAAAAAGATTAATTGGAAAATGATCAGAACCCCTCAAATCCAGAATCTTAGGACTAATCAACCAGGACCTACCAATCTAGAAATAGGAGACCAGAAACCTATCAACCCTCTCAACAATACAATCCTTACCACATATCCTATTGTTTCATGTATACTACCCATTACTAGGTTTAATATCCACATGATTTAGGGAAGAAATATTATCTCAAAGAAGAAAAGTAGAACGATCCAACCTCAACACTCATCCCCTCTTATCTTCGAGATCAGTAATAACATTAAAGTTGCCAACAATAATCCAAGGATAAAGAGAGGCAGTACTTTGAATAAATGAAATATGAGACCAAAGACACAACTTACTTGACATATCCATGGGAGCATAAATATTGGAAAGAAAAACAATTTCCCCAATCTCCAAGCTTGAAGCAACCACATAAATAGAATACTTACAAAACATCCACCAAAGAGGGTAAATCTTCAATGGATTCCATAAGCATGCTAAACTCCCAGTATTACCTTGGGATCCAATGCACTAGTAGTTTCTAGGCCACCAAAATTTAGGTGCCAAACCACATACTCTCAACTAAAAGCTTAGTTTCTTGAATGAATAACATATCAAGAGAATGAATTCACACTAAATCATGATTTTTTATTTATTTAGGGTCATTATTCAAGCCCCTTATATTCCATGAGAGAATAATCATTTCTGGGAGTTGGAAAAGTGGGAATCAAGAGTTTTAACAGATTCTGACTCCACCAATGTCTCCCCATCATTTTAATCTTTTGTAAATCCTTATTTCTCCTAGCCTTGGAGGGTTTCTCAAGAGTCCCTTTCTTAGAATTTTTTTGAAGAATCCCTAAAGGAGGAGAAGACTTTTTTCCCTTCTTTGAATTAGACACCATCTTCACCAAAGGGAGATATTTCTTAACCTCAATCCTTTCCATAGTTACAAGGGCCACAAGAACAACAAAATCTACAAGGCTTAGATTTGTAGCCATTTGAACAAGAGGTAAGCCACCTTCCTGAATGCTTCGAAGATCATTAGAAATAGTACCCTCCCGAACCACCCCTAAGATACCAAGATCAAGGGTCATCATACTAGGGTTCACCTCCTACTATCTAAGTTCATCCAACACATCAAAGTGATTAAAATTTTCCCCTTCTTGTCTCTCCTTGAAAGTTCTTTTCAGTCCATGATTCTTGTTATGGGGCTTAATAGGAATAAAACCCTCGTTATCTACCACTTCATTAGAATAGGAGCCTTGCATTTTTCCTCCTTAGAAGGATTACAAGGAATTTGAGTAGTCTGAGACTCTAAAGAGTGAAACCTAGGGTATCTTCTCTACAAATGACCATATTTATGGCACAACTAACATCGAAAAGGAAGAGTCTCATTGTCAAGCTGTTACACACAAGATGATGAACCCATGTGAATTTCTAAAGAATCTAGAAGAGGGTTACTCAAATCTATTTCAACACAAATATGAGAAAAATTCATTACCTTTCTATCCTACGTTTGTTGAGAAGGACCCACCAATTTCCCCAACAGAAAATCAACCATATACAAAATGTCATTTAACCAAAATTCAACTAGGAACTAAGGGAGGCACACCCATATAGGAACATAGTTCAGGAGCTCCTCTGAATGGCTGAAGCTAGGGTGTCATGGCTTGATGAATAATATAATCTAGTTGTAAAAATAAGGCCCTTCTTCAAAAACTCTACTACAATTAGCCATGCAATTAAAAATGACCATAAAAAAGCTATTAGCCAACAACATCACCTCCATTGCACCCTCAGGATTCCATGTCTACCTAGCCCATGACTCCAAAAATGGAAGCGAGACTCACATTCCCATGAATTTTCAAATTAAGGCATGATTAAAAAATATTCAACATCCTCTGCGATTGAGTCAAGTTGAATCACCAAAACATTCCTATCCCAACTCCTCTCCATACATCCATTGATTTTTAGGATACAAGGGCCTCCAAATGATGCCAAACCCCCAAACCTAAAGATGCACAAAAATTTATAAAAAAATTTGGAGCTTGTCACTTCACTTGAAGCCATAATGGGTAGAAACAAAGGAAAAATTGCCTTATATCTCCCCAATGACCAAACACCTTAAACTGGAAGTGGAAAAAAAAGGAATAGAGAAAAAAACAAAAAACCATACTAGACACCCTCAAATTCTATGATAACCCATCCCCCACTGAGAACACAAGCACTGAGCATTGATCTGCACCCAAAGCTTACACACACAAGAAAATATAGACATGTACGTTGTGGCTTTACCAACCATATCTTCTCCCCTCACACACACACCATCATTTCTCATAATTTTTTCACCCACCTTTCATAATCAATATCACTCTATGCATTTGTAAGAATAATATGCCAATTTTTGAGCATATGGGTGCAAATTTGAATGGTTTAGTCACATATGAACATGATAATGGTGCATTTACACATGGTATAGATGCTAGTAACTATGATAATGGCACATTTGTGCATGGTTATTACATAAATTCCATTAGGTATGCATAAATTTCTATGCTTAATGCACAAATATTTGCATGTATGGCACAAAGGTTTATCGACAATGCACAAATGTTTAAATAAATGGTGCAAATGTTTATGGTAATTTCCAATGTTGATGAGATGTTGGATGAATGCATATATGTTTCAGAATGGGTGGTAATGAGTTAAAGGGAAGGTCACATGTATATAATGTTAGGTGTATTGGTTTATTAAGGAGGGTTCAAATTTCATAGGGGAGAAGATGAATGAGTTGGGGTGGTGGGCTAGATAAGGGTGACTAAAATGGGAAGGGTCAATGTGTTGCCAAAAATAGCACAAAGGTTAAGTTTGAATTGGTTGACATCGAAAATGGCACATAGGGTGAGGGTTTATGAAAATGAAAGAAACTAGAATAACTGAGTTGTCTTGGTGGGTGCAAGGTGGTCAAGAGTCATTGATATCTCATGAGAGGCATCCAAATTTGTTGATGTTGAGTTGGAATATTAGAGAGGATGAGCGAGCTTTTGTGAGAGTGGTAGGTTTATACGATATTACCTATATGCTAGAGATCCATGCACATAGGGTGATGATGATGAAATTAGCTGAGGGATAGTATAACAAGTGAAGCTCCTTTTTATTATCAATGAGGGAGGTGAAAATAACCCTCAAGGATGTGTAGAGGATTGTGTGGACCCTGATCCATGGGTAGCGGGTAGTTTATAACATGAATGGTGAGGAGTTGGTGCTCAATAAAGTGTTTATGATTGATGACCTTAGGATAGAGGATTATGAGATTAGCTTGAGCTACATGTAGTTGCACTTTGATAAACTACCTATGTTGTTATAGGTGGTGGTCAAAAATGTGTTAGTCCTTCGTAGGAGGATTTGTGGATTTCATATTGGATACAAGATAGTGATAGAGTGTATGATTGAGGATGGTGTTGTGTATGCATGGGGTCCATGTGTAATAGCTAATTTATATCATAAAATTCACTAGGTTGTATATATACATGGGGAAAGCATAGGATTTGGAGTGACAATCCTTCACATATGGGCATGGGAGCATATAATGGTCATGCGACCAATGGAAACACAAGCATCAGTACCTAGATTGCCTTGTGTGCATATTTATAATTAGGTGATGACATATCATAGGTTGGGAGATGTTCCCTACTGGAAATGGGTCATAGATGACATGGTGAGTTTCATATGGAGAATATGGAGATGATGTGAGGTTCGGTTAGATGATGGGGAGCATCTGTCATATTGTATTTGAGTTGTATTTTCCAAATAGGGTATGTAGACAGTTTGGGGAGTGGCAGGATGTACTAGCTAGGGTGGCAATATTTTCTTGTACCTCTAGAGAGGTAGTGTATTAGGGACTTATGATTAGTGCAGAGACCACAATTGGAGATTTTTGAGGGGTTGGTAGTAGTGTGGTGGGTGTTGTGGACATATATTATTGATGTTGGGATGACACAAGCCTATGATAGATGGTGAGTGGGGGTGAGACTTACACGACTGATTGATCTTGCAGCTAGGGATGGTGGAGGACAATAGGTAGAGAGGAGAGAGGAGAGGAAGAGGGGAGATAGGAAATTATGTCACCAAGTCAGTCGTGGGGATGATGGAGGGGGTATCAGTATCAGTGCCACCACTTTTAGTACAATAGGTAGTGCAATTACCATCAATTTTGGAAATAAAGGTATAACTCGCAACAATATAAACTTAAATATGTGGTTGAAAATATGAAATTATGTTTACAAGATTACCATAAAATGATTAAGTGATTGATAATTGTGACAATGAAAGAAAAATCTACAATACCACAAGTCATCAACACAAGTCACACAAGATATACATGGAGAAACCCTTGTAGAAGAAAAATCCACACCTAAAGAGATCCAATGTTTGCATTAATCTTCAAGGAAGTACATCAATATAAAAATCCTCTCTATAATCTGAGAGCACTTCCTGATAACCTACAAAGAACTCATACAAAACCACCATCATAAGGCTCCAAAATATAGAAGTTTGTGGGAGAGAATATCAAAAATTTTATCCCAAAACAACAAGAAAAACCACCTAGAAAAACCATGCCCCCCTTAGTGGACAACCCATAAACATGAAATAAAATATTTAATAATCACATTTCCTTCACATGGGTGCATAACCCACATCCAATAGGAATTAGTCAAACCTGAGTGCTTCGTAACTCTTTGATGGCTTCAATGGATACATGCAAGTTCATGCACCACCATGCAAAGTTGGGAACCCAGCCATGCAAGAGCATGCAAAACATGCAAAACATGCAATCACATGCACACTTAAGTGGTCCCAACCCAAAAATTTGGACGCCCAAGAGGAATATGCCTCTAAGATGTTGTGTATCTGCCATTGTGACGAGTCCACCTCTTTGAATGCAATTACAAATTATCATAGGAAAATAATTAATAAATATTTTGATCCTCATGTCCCCTAGAACACTTTCCACAAAATGCAGAGACACATAAATCAAATTAGGATAACAATTTTAATTTCACCTATCCTAACAATTTGTAGGCAATTAGGAAGTATAGTCTCCACCAATAGGAGATGAGGTAGTGCAGTCTCCAACAGGAGAGGAGACAATGGGTCATGATGGGATAGAGAGGTTACAACCATGTAGGCTTAGGTATAGAGTTTGTAGGCATAATTAGTGAGTGGAAATGCATAGTTAGTGAGTGCACAAGGACATTTAGTGAGTGCATAGGGCCAGGTGTAGGGGTTATAGGAACAAGTGCAGGGATTATAGGCACAGGTGCAAGGATTGACGAGAGAGATATATGCAACAATTATTCATTCTCATCGAGTAGAGTAGCCATTCCTGAGGATTTTAGATATTGTATAGGGTCCTACTATAGTGATGGTTTTGGAGATTGGAAAGTATGCACATGAGGCTATATACTACAGGTCTCTATATGAGGGAGTAGTACCACCAAATAAGTGAGCTCACAATTACACACATAATGGATCCGAGAGATCCAAATCATGAAGATTAGTGAGTGAGGGGGTGATGGGGAAACAACCTCATAGATCATTACCAGGGAAAAGTGGACATTAGGCAGAGAGGGTCATAGGATCTAGGGCCATTAGGTTTGCAACATACTGCTCCTACGAATATTTTAGGGAGGGAGCTCTCCATAGATTGGGAATTTGAGATGATGTATTTTTGTAGACACGTTATTTTGTCCCGCAGGCATGATATATTGTATATTTGTATCTGATGAGCCCTTGGGTAGGATTTAGTTAGTGATCTATCATGACACATTATTTTATATATATATATATATATATATATATATTTGTGTGTGTGTGTGTGATGAGATATGATGGTATGATCCTACTTGATTTTTTCTATGTGATGATGTTATGAATTCTATTTGATTTTGATATGTTATTACCTATATTATGTATGTGACTTATATGATATGGATCTAATAGATGCATGATATATACTTGTGATGATTATATATGTTATGATGGATATTTTTTATTGTATGCATTGTATGGTTCCTAACATGTGTGTATGAAGGATGTATGGATTATGTGGATGTATTATGCTTTGTATTTGGTTGTGTCCTGATACATGCATAGATGAAAGTTAGTATGGTAGAAGATAATTAGGAAATGATATATTTTGATCAGTGTCACTTAATAGTATGTGTGATGAATGAAATGAAATATATAGAAATGAGATAGATGAATATAAATAGATTGATGTAGATGGTTATGAAAAATGATAGATATTGTGCTTTTTATTTTGTGTTTTTTATCATCATAGAGTTCTATATTATGTGGAAAATAGATGTATGCACACCAAGGAATGATAAGCTATGGTGGTTTATGTATCCTTTTGCCTAAAATTTTTGATATGTGACAAGTGGATATATGTACACCAAGTTGAGACAAACCTTGGTGACTTTAGTATCCTTTGTCAGGATGTAGACACACCGATCAAGGATTCTTCTTAAACGTACTAGACATAATGGAACCTTGTTGGAATATGCAAGAGAACATAATTTTAGAGCATGATAACCCTAATGTATATAGGTTTTTAAATGAACTTATATACATAGGATGATTTGTTAATGCTAGAATAAAGTCTAATACACACAAGGATCATAATTGTCATAGCAACACTTAAAGACTATCCACAAACACAATATATGAAAGAAATGACATTTCCCCATTCTTTCTCCTCTAATAATTTTGATATATCCTCGAGGAACATTGTATATATCAAGTAGTAAAAAGATTGAAGGACCAAATAGATCAATAACTACTAGATTTTCTTGCAAGAAAATATTTGTTGAATAGTGGATAATGCCCATTATAGGAACGATGCATCCATTAGGACATGATTTATTGGATAAGATGTGTTTTAGAAGATTTGGTAATTGATCAATAAGTTGTAGATAGTTTAGCTAGAGTCTCTTATTTGTGATTATGTTGTGAATGCTCAATGTGTTGAATATTGCATAGTTTATTTTTGCGATAAATCTTTTGTCTAGGAAATGGACAATTTATTGGTGTTATGGCGAGTGAGTGTGATGTGGATTTATTATGGAATATTATGAAAGGTGTTGTTTATTATGGATAGTGTAAAATAATGCTATGAGATGTGTGAAATATGTTTCCTTTGATACTGACTTCAAGGATCCAATCCAAACACTAGGTCGAGGAAATGCCCCCAGTTAGGACTGGGATTTGTTATTAATGGGATGGATGTCATGAAATTATTATGAGGTGATGTCCTAAAATAGGATGGATGATCTTATTATGGACCAGTATCAAGCCATAATAGGGGTTATAGGCATATGAAAAATATTTTATTATTAATGGCATTAAGTGGATGAAAGCGCTAATAGATGGAGGAGATTGGTTTCTACGTATGGTTCCTGTAAACAATTTTTCACCATGGTACTTACCCAAGGAAACACCAAAGTTGTTTTCACCATAGAGCATATTATTTCTATTTACTCTTTTTTGATATTTTCTATTTTTCCATTTTTTTAATATTTTTTAATTAAGATACTCTAAGGATCAAGCATATAATTTCTTTAAGTGGCCAATATTGATAGGCTCATCTAATGATTCTCCTTCTAGTGTGGCCATTTGGTATACTCCTAATCCATAAGTTGTTGTGATGATAAAAGGTCCTATCTAGTTAGGTTCAAATTTCCCTTTCTTCTCACATTCTTGATGATTCTTTTGATTTTCCTCAAGTACCAAGTTTCCTATCTCAAAATTTCTTGAGATTACCTTCTTATTGTAACTACGACAAAGATAATTTTGATATACTTGTAGGTGATTGAGTGAATTGATATTCCAATCATCTAGCAATTCCAAGTCATGTAGTCTAGAAACTCTATATTCTTCAACAGTAATGAAATTTATAGGGAAATTTTGAGTGATGCTCAACCTTGATAGGTAAAATTGCTTAAGCTCCAACAACTAGGGAATATAGGGTGGCACCTATGGGTATATGAATTCTAGTTCGATAAGACCACAGTGTAAGGTTAAGGTGGATGTGCCAATCATGACCAACATCATTGACAATATTTTTAAGGTTTTTCAATATGTTTTTATTGGATTCCTCAAATTGATTGTTACTTTGCAAATAATAGGGGTGGAAAAGCGGTGTTGGATGTGAAATTTATTACGAATCTCACGAAAATATTGGTTCTTAAATGGATGACCATTATCAGTGATAATGGTCAAGGGAATACCATATCAATAAATGATGTAGTTGAGGATAAAATTAGAAATTTTCTCTCTAGTATGTTGCTCAAAGGAATGGATTCAATCCATTTAGTGAAGTATTTTGAGGTTGTGATAATGAGTTTGTGTCTATTTGATGATTGGGGATGGATTTTTTCTATGACGCCAAGCCCCCGCTAAGAGAAAGGATATAATGTGGTGATTTCTTGAAGTTATTATATTGGTGCATGTATAAGATTTTCGTGTTGCTAATACTTGTGACATTTGTGAGAAAACTTGTGGGTATCTTGTTCTATTGTTGGCTAATAGTATCCAGTTCTCATTAATTTCTTCACTAGATTTGGACCATTAGAGTGTAACCCACAAATACTATCATGTACCTCTTGTAGGGTAGTTTGGGCTTCTTCTAAGTTAAGAAACTTAAAGAGAGTATTGTCAAAGCTCATTTGATAGAGTGTATCACCTAGGATGAGGAATCAAGATGAATGTCTAATGAATTTTTTTCTTTGACTGTTGGATAAATTAAGTGGAAGGGTTTGTTGGTGGAGGTAAGTGTATACGTCTTGTTACAAGGGAGAATTGGGACCAACACATTCTCTCACAAGTTCAAACTTCAGGACATCGAAGGAAATTTTATGTTGATCTTTGGGAGCAATGTAAATATGATTATATCCTGAGAATCCATCCAGTAAATATTATATCTCATGCCCTACTATCAATTCCATTATCATATCTATATTAGGTAGAGGAAAGTCATCTTTGGGACATGCCTTGTTTAGATCTTTGAAATTTGTGCATATTTTGATGCCCCTAGTAGGTTTAGTGATAGGTACCAAATTTGATATCCACTTGGGATAGTCAATTGATCTAATGAAACCCACATCTAATAAATTTTGAAGTTCTACCTTGACTACCAATAATATTTGAGGGCGCATCTTGCATAACTTTTGCTTAATTGGTTTGATCCTGTTATTACTGTTAGATGATGTAACACTAGATTAGGGTCCAATCCTAGCATGTCCGCTTAGGACAATACAAATTTTATTTTTTTATTTTGGAATAATTCCATGAAGTTAACCCTTTCTTGAAATAGTGAAGCTTTAAAGAATGTGATCCTAATACTGTTTGTAGTATTGATGTTTTCCTTCTTATATTTTTCAATAAGCATTGGAAATATCTCTTGATCCATGGGGATATTGTCAAACCTTCCATCCTTTGGTACCTCATAAAGGTTTTCACCTTTAGATAATTCCTTTGTTTTGACTATTTTGTGATTCAGAAGTGTCGTGTTGTAGTTTTTACTAGGGAACCTATTTAAGAATTTTATAATTTTACGACTAGAAGGTTTGTCATTATCCCCAAAGTATGCCATTGTGTTTATTTCTATGGTAAAACCAGCTTTTTGATCTCCTAAGTCTATCTCATCTCGAAGTCCCAAGAACTCAATGATAGATTCATCATTCTGGAATGTGTTTAAACTAGGCGGATCTCATTGGTCCCAATATATGAGTTGGGGATAGACAAACGACAGGTTATTATTGAAGGGTGAAGGTTTAAAAGATATATATGATATGGTAAAAATATTATGATCTTGGAATAGTTCGACGATACACTTGAAGGCATCATTGAAAGTATCCTTGTTAGATGACTTAGCAACATAAAAGGTTTTATATGCTTGTATAGGTATAAGTTCAATATTTAAAGATATAGTATCTAGTTTCCCAACTCCAAGTCCTATAAAGCATGGTTTGACAATTACTAAGATAGGTTCTATCATCCCTTGCTTCTATGAGCCAAGTCCACTATGACCATCATACCCCATGTGTTCCATTATCTAAAATCCTTTAGTATACTTTTGAATTGGGAGTATGATGGCATCTTCTTTGTCTTTATAATTCCACTTTGATATGTCGTATTATATATATTATTTTTCCAATTCACCCCATTTGGAAAAAGTGGTCAAACTATATTTGATTATTACGTTGGATATTGCTTTTGTTTTAAAAAAATTTCCATATGATCTAGGTGATGATGGAATCTGACCTACACAAAAAGATTGTGTCATATCATATTCCCCACACCCTTTGTATTTGACTCAAATCTTAACTTCGAGAACAACTATGGACTGAGTGGATGTCTGAGTTAGTGCCAATGGGTCAATGTAGGATTTGGAGGAGGATGCTTTGGTATTGTTAGGAACATGAAGTTTGGTGTATCCACTCAAGTTGCTACAATATGGGAAGGTATTAGGATATGTTGGAATGGTTACTTTGTTTCCATTATATTATAACTTTAGACACTTGTGAAAATTTTATGGTATGGCCTTCATTTCATGAATCTATGGGTGATCCAAAATTACATTGTATAAAAGCTCGAGGTATAGAACTTGGCACTTTGTATCCTTAATAATTGGTCCTACTCAAATAGGAAGAGTGATAGTCCCTTTGGAGGGTCATTTTGCATCATCATAAGCTGAGATCAATATCTTCTTGTTTGGATCTATAACCTCATAGTATCCTAATATTTTCACCAGTTTCAAGATGTAGATGTTCAAACTAGAATCATCATCTATTAGGACTCATTTTATTTTATTTTTATGGAAAAATATTTCCAAATGAAGTGCATCGTTATGAGTGGGAAAATCAGATTCATATCTTTGTCAGAAAATTTCAGATCATGGTTAGAGGTGAGATGCCCAACCATGGCTTGAAATTGGTCAACATCCAAATATGTGGGTACTAATTATTCCCTAAGATATTTGTCTAAGATATCTTTATGGATTCATGATATGCATAAAATCTCTAAAATAGATATTTGTGTTGGTGTTTTACCCAATTGATCCATAAGATTATACTATGGTGTAGCAAGGGTTCTAGATGTGGCTCCTTGTAGAGTATTTTTTCCTCTGTGGGTTGTAATGTTATATTCTAGATTTTTTTTCTTTATAGTAATGGTGGATACAAGGTTGTCAACTTCCTAGATGTAGGTAATTGTATAATCATAGTTGACAGTTGTATAATTGGCCTTATTTCTTGAGGTACTACTGTAATTAGTTATATTCCCTTTCCATGATTGTGTAAAGGATCCTTAAATATCACGTGGTCAGTGTTTGAGGAATTTTTTTGGTTCTCCACGCTAATGTCTCCTTTGTCAATTAAATCTTGATTAAGGTTCTTTAGTTGAAACAATTAGGATTGGTGTGTTCTTTCACTCTATGATAATCACAAAAATCAGTGTCCTACCATGTGGTTTTGACTTGTGGTTCATAGTGCTTGATTTCTGGTAGAGTGACAATTCTCTTAGATTATTTTACATAGTACTGATTTTACAAGCTCTCATAGAGGAGTAAATTTTTTCCATGGGTTGTTATTTAGTCTAGGAGGCAATCTCTATGTATTTTCTTGGATATTTGGTGATGTTTGAACATTGTTTGGTGCTTGTATGTGTAAGGTGGGTTGAGAAGTTTGAGTCATTTTGGCATCAACCACACCATCATTAACGATATTTTTACTCTTATTCCAATAACAAGACTTGTCATTTGAATAATTTGAATAGTATTTATTTTCTTTGAAGATTTTAACGATTCCTTTGGAAATTGGGGATTTCTCTATAGTAAGCCCCTTTTCAATAACTTCATCAAAAGAATTTTAGCATAGAATTTTTGGATGGAACACTATTTTTGTGTTCATGTTTTGAATGAACATTTCAACTAGTTATTTCTTAGGGATGTGACATGGAGTTTTACTAGCTAGGTTTGACCATCTTTATAAGGAAGCAAATATTTCTCCAACATTATGTTTTGTAGTGCATAAGTTAGTAATTGTCGTTTCATGCATTATATTATAGGAGAAATGCAAGATAAACTTCTTAGCTAGTTCATTAAAGGTCCTTATGCCAACAAGGAGTTGAGAAAACCACTCCATATATTTCCCTCCTAAGCTTCTTGGGAAGAGTTGCAATAGATAATTATCATTATGCATAAAATAGATCTCTCTAATATGATCACGAGGGTCTCCCTTTCCTTTGTACTTATCGAATTTGGGAATTTCAAAGTGATGTGGAAAGGGTGGAATAGGTAAAGTCATTTTCAAATGGATAGGGGCATATTTCTTCTAACAAATAACTCTTTTCCGGTGGCCCCATGTGAATATTGGAAATTTGTTGTTGGAAATTTTAGTTTTGAAGAGATAAATTGTTGGGATATGTTGCAAGTGCTACATTAATAGCAATGATGAATGAACTTGGTGGAAGTTTTATGATGATGGATTTTGATGAATGTATGAATGGTTTGAGGGATTATATGCATGAGCGAATGTGTTGAGATTATAAAAATGGTTTAATAGGGTGGGTTGTTGTTGTTGGTTCTATGACATTCTAATTTTGGTATTGTGGATGGATATTGTGGTTTGGATGTATATAGTTTGGTGGATTGGTATATTCTATGAAGTCATGATGTTTTGGGGGAGTTGTGTTGGTAGGTATTTTGATTATGTGGGTGCACATTATGATTAGGGTTGGATGTGAGATATTGGGGATGTTGTGCCATGGAGTTGTGGTTTTGATAGGTGGTGTATTGGTTTCTTGGTATAAATGTTAGACGTAAGTGGTTGGGGATTATAGGTTGTATATGGTGTTGTTGGAATATTTTTAAGGTTATTAGGTGGTATTTGGTGTTGATATAATGAATTGGAGTTATTAGGTGGTGGTACTTGTGAAGAGTCAAATGATTACAATAATGCATGTGAATTAATTATTGAGGTGGGGGTGATAGTTTGACTAGATATTGTACTATATAATAGGTTAGTGATATGCATATAGTATGTGGGAGCCTAAGTATGTATGGGTGGTATTGTCACTTGTGTGGAATTATTAAGAATGGTTGTTTGTTAGATGTTTGTAACAATTTTTGAAGAATTAGTGGGAGGGTTATTAGGGGATTGGATAGTGAGGTTGTTATTTGGTTGTAGGGAAGGTGATGTGTTGTTTTTGGAACTCATTTTTGTAGGAGATGAGATATAGCTCTTAGAACATGTTAGAGTCACTCAAGGACTCAAGCCTCCATGATCATCTGAAAAAGACAACAAAAACCTTCCATAAGAGGGAAAAGAAAGAACATGAAATTGCAACAATGGATGCAAGATGTGGCCAATATGCAATACTCAAGATTGAAATGATGTATTGGAATTACACAATCGAATTGAGATTGATGATATGTACACATGAAGCCTTCCTTATATAGGAAAGGGTAATGATGTACCTACATTAAATGATTGTGTCATAATTAAATGACATGAGTCAATATTAAATAACCTAGGACACAAGCATTAAATAAAACCAACTAGATAGGATAAGCGATAACTAATGCTTAACTAGAAAAATTCCCCCTAATTAATGATAACTAGAAAGATACCCTCCTAGGACCTACATAAGACTAGATAGGAAAAATAACTATTTACACCAATACGCCCCTCGAGTACAACTTAGAGAGTCAATTATTTTGTAAATGACACAAAGATGGGTCTTGGCTATGAGGCCATATTAGGTATGCATATACACATGCAAATGGAATATCTTGCAAATGGAGAAAAGGAGAAAACCCAGTGGGAAAAAATACTCCCCAAAAGAGAGATGAATGAAAAAATACTCTTAATCATGCATGAGAGGGAAAAAAACCCATTCGAGGAAAAATACCCCCATAAGAGAGAAGAAGAGAGACCATGCAACGCCCCTCAATGGTGAGTCTCCTGCAATAGGAGAGGCTTGACATTGAATGATGAAGATGATTCAATATCATCAAACAACATTCCTCCCCTTAGGAAGAAATAAAAACAAGATGATAAGAGAGATTTCTTCCCATTCCAAAAAGGAACATGAGGGAAGAAGAATGATATATGATGTCTCTGAATGATGCTCAACTATCTCCATGTCATGCCTAAGTTGAAAAAATTCAAACAGTCATTCTAGGAAAAACAACTTAAGATGTCAATCCAAAACCTCCTAGAGACGAATGTAGAACACAATCAAAAGACAAAGATATCTCCTCTAAAGAAGCTTTATCCAAATGTTGTCCAAAAATATCCATACTCATATCAAACCGCAAATATTGATCATGTAGAGAATGAACAAGATGATCAGAGAATTCCTTCACAACAATTGAAGAAGAATCATCTCCATGAGAGAGAAGATGTATGCAATCAATGGTGTCTCCAAAATTTGAAATGTGAGACTCAACAAACAACCCACCAATGTCTATCAAGTATGCATCACAAGTGGATGTAGCTAGAAGACGATGTAGATCATGTTGCACTAAATCACAAGAGGCAAAATTTGTGTCAATATGAGCATCATAAAATGCAAAAAAATATGGGGATGAAATGCAAGGCTCAAGAATGAGTTCAGATGTGAGGACACCCAAGTTCAAGAAGCCAAATGTCTCCTCTAAATCATCGTTCACACTAGAAGTGTGATCAAAAGTTGAAGCAATAATGTCACCATCAGAAGAAAAATCTGCAAAGTTATACAATTGAGATGAATGATCAACCATCTGAGTAGAAATAATCTCTCTACTCTCCAAGTCACGAATGATAGTTGAATTCAGAGTGAATTCCATAGTCCTCCCATCTCCACCATGTGTAATCTGATGTATGGAAAGAATATTGTTTGTCAAATGAGGAACACAAAAAACATCCTGGAAAGTGTTTTCCCCAAAGCTAATAGATCCCTTCCCAAGTACACTCATGTATGTATTGTTTCCCATCAAAATAGGAGACATAATGCATGGATCAAAAGAAGAGAATATAGAATATGAAGATACCCTATGATGAGAAGCTTCTGAATCTAGAAGCCATCTCCCTAATCCTAGACCTAAAAAAGCACAAAGAGATTTCCCTTTATTTCTTGATGTAGTAGCCAAATCAGCACGACCTTTGTCCTTTCTAGACTATTTTGAATATGATAAAGAAGAAGGTGGTGACTTAGACATTCTAGAAGGAAAATCAATATGATTTTTTTGAGAAGATATGATTCAAATCATCAAGATCCTTCTTATAATAAGAATGTTCATCATGCTCAAGATTCTTGTGATATGAGCAAGTAGACTTCTCCTTCTTAGATGATTTATCTGAGGAAGACGATTTATTCCTTGGTTGATTTGAATGTGGTTTTTTCTTGATGGAACCCTCAAAAAAAATTTCTTGTTCCATCTTAAACCCTTAGTGCATTTGAGTGTAGTGTTACTAGTTGAGGGTTTAGGGTTCTATTTGTTATAAGTGCTTATAGGGTTCTATTTAGCCATTGACTCCCTATTACCTATTGCCAGTTATTTTAATACATCTTTGGTCTTTCATTGTCACTTGGTAACCAGTCCTTCAAGCCTAGGTTCAAGTCTTTTATTTTACAAAGATTGGGGAAGGGATCTTTTAGCCTTTATATCCTTTGTATTTCATCATTTGAAAACTGTTAAGCCTATTACTCTCATGTCATCCTAAAGAAGTACCCTCTTTTAGAACAACTTAAGTGCACATGCTCGAAAGCTTCCACTTAAGTCCTGATGGCCCCATAGCTTTATCGCTTATCGCTGATTTATTCATAGGTTTACACCTTGAATTAGCGACAAGCGATGGAATGATGTTTTCCTTAGACATCGCTCATTGCTAATGGATTTTGAGCCTTCAAATTTGTAATAGTGATGAGCCATGCTTTTGGCCTTGTGTTCTTATTGCCCATCGTGAATTTTCATGAAACGATAAATTTGAATTAGCAATAAGCAATATGATGTGATATCGCGTGATCGCGGATATGTTTTGAATGTAATTCTCACATTAGCGATATGTGATGAACCTTATAAAAGTTGTAAACCTTCTCGTCGCTAATTTCTTGCAAAATATATGAGGAGAACTAGTGATGAATGAAGGCCTTATGTTATATCACTCATCACAGATTTATTTCAGAACTTGAGTTCTAAATTAGCGATAAGCAATGGGTGTCCTCTAAAAAGGGTTTTTCTTTCACCAATTTATTATGATCCTATGATCGATGTGCCATTTGTTTTATCTAGGTTGTATGTGTCTAAATTTGGTGCCTCCACAACATAGTCCCTCACCGATAGAATCCTTGGTGTAAAGTTTGAATCAACGATTTGCGATGAAGGGACAAATGTGACCAAAGGTCAGAGCACTGGACTAGGGGCTGAAGATTATTGCAAGGATGTCTACATCACTGATAGAGTTTGGAAATGATAAAGTAAATTAGCGACAACTGATGATTATTACATGGAATGGGCAACGTGGTAGGATCTTGACGATTTAGCATAAAACAAAAGGAGAAAGAAATGAAAGAACTGAGGAGCTATTGATGTGGTTTTAAAGCAAAATGATCCAATGGGTTGAAGATTATCGCATGAATAACTTCATCACTAATTCCACCCTAAGATTTGGGGAAGATCAGCGATGAAGTGTATAAAGAAAGTTTCCCTCTAAGAAAAAATGGTCTTGTGTACTTCGTTGATATTAATGAAAGCACATATTAGGTTGGTGATACATGTTGATTGACATATCACAACACCTGAGCTAGCATCGTTGTTTTCTATGAACAAGTTGCTAAAAGCATAAAAGAATGAGGCTCAGATCACCATGGAGGAAGTTTTAAATGTTTTAAAAGCAATGACCTGGATTTAAAACCAAGTTGTTAAGTTATCAACTTACTCATGTGAAGAATTATGAGATCATTAATTTTTCATGTTTCAAATTTCCTATTTAATGTAGATTGTATCTTATTTTTTCTCATGAAAATTCAGTCTGCACTAAATAAGAGGCGTGGGTTAGTAGGGAGGTGTGTGAGTATAAAATATCTGGAATTGGGGTCTTGTCCTAGTTAATTAGGTCTACCATGGTGGTTCATGAACCTGAGAAGTTGGTTTATTTGAGCCTGAGGAAAATGCTCTTAAGGACGAAAGTGAAACATAAGGAGCTCCTAGTATGCCAAAAGGAAGAATAGGATTCGGGAAATTCAAGGAGTATAGTAACAAGGAAAATTACCATCCACGGGAGTAGATAGTTTCAGAAGAATTAGTCAAACATAGAGAAAAGAGGATGGTGGAATATGAAAAGAAGGAAAGGAGGGAGAGTGAGCACTGTAAGGCTTATCCGAAAAGATACAATTCTCCATGTGATATTTCTAATAACCCTTCAGACAGTGAGGGTGACACTAATCTAGAGGGTGATTACTATCCCCTCTCCTTGGTACTATCAAGGAATTTTGACAAGGAGGTGGTGACAGTTTCTCTAGTACCACCACGAGCAAAACGTGGGTGAGTATCCTCTGATGTCGATGACTCAGAGTGATGATTGTGCCCTTTTTTTTTATGAAACCATGCCCTTTTTGTTAAGATTTTCCTATTCATCACTCATGTGATTTCTTGTTTCTAGTGTTGAGGTGGAATGTTTTCAGATTGGTATGTAGGAGAAGTTCCAAACTAGTTAACCTTGGTGCCATGTGTGTTGTTTTCAGACAATATACAAGTTTGTGCTAGAGCTGCTATTGGAGAATCTTCTTTGGTCAACAAGGATGAGGATTCAACATGGTTGCAACAATTTTTCTTTTCGAGGAGCTAGCGTGTCTTAATTCAGGGAATATGGAACGTGGAATTTTACTCTTCCATTTTCCTTAGATGATTGCATGTAACAAACTAAGAATATCTTGAATTCTAGTGCAAATGAAATGAAATGTAAATGTAATTGAGCCTGATGCTTGTTGCTCCCTTGTTCTATAAAATGGATTTTAGGGCTTATTATAGAGAGGTCAGATTCTGAAGAGAGAGGTCAGATTCTGAAGTCTCAATAGGGTTCTAGGTAAAAAATAAGTTCAGGAAAGGCACTTAGAATAGAATGTTGGAAATAGATCAGCAGTTTTTCTTGGACGTGAGATCATGTATGTAGTGATCTTAAATTAGTTTTATAGAAATTACTTACATCAGAACAAATATCATTCTGGAAACAAATACTCTCCTATGTATGTTCCTCATGAGTTATGAATGAGAAATGCTAACGGTGTTATCATTTGTCTTCAAATATTTCATTTGAATGGATTACTCTGTTTTCAGCTTTAATTCAAGGAGTTAATTAAAATGCTTGAATAGGGTTATAAACTTTGTAAGGAATGGCTTAGGATTTCTAAGAAGTAAATGTTTCTTGCACAGTGAGTTTTCATAAATGCAAAGCAATATGAAGATAGTTTGTTTCTTCCTTAAATGAGTAATTTGTAAATTATTGATCCTTGTATACTTGACTCCATTGCTCCAATTGATGAGACACTGGTCATTTTGTAAGAAAATATTGCACAAAATGAATAGATAGTGTTCTTGGCCCTAGAATTAAGATAAGGCAATAATCAATTCAAAATATTTCCAAGGATAGTATAGGTGGAATTATCCCCAATTCCTAGCAAATAGCTAGTCATTCACTTGAAAATCTACCAAATCTTTAGTGAGATGAACTTTATTTGCAGTAAGTAGGAATCAATCTGTGTACAAATGTGTTAATAATCGAATATAGTATCTAAAAACACAATTGGGATTACCGTCCTGGGTTTCACAGAGCCTGAAGTGAAGGAGTACGGACCATAAAATCCTATGCTTGTTGTGTTGGCCACTAACCTAGTAGTTCTTCATCATAGGAGTTGGCTACTTTTTAGAGAATTGCTTGGTTCTACTAGAAAAATCACCAACATTTCTTTGACTTCTTTTGATTCTTATCAGTAGTATCTAATCCTTTACCTAACTAGCCAATAATGCTTGAGATTTAGAAGACTTGATGAAATCCATCGAGATATGTTTTGTTGCTCATGTATCAACATCTCAAAAAATGATGCAAATGATGGTGTAGTATATGCAGACCCCATAGTCAACCTATGAGTATGAAATCTAGAAAAAAAATAGCATAATCAAGAACAAGTTTGTTGAATGAATTATGGACCAACTAAATGTCCTTCTTATCAATACCACACACTTTACATTGCTCCCTTAGATTATTAACCCTAGTGATGTAGTCTTGAATGTTGTCAAAGTTCTTAGGATCAAGGATCATTAGCTCATTATCAAGTTGATAGCCTCTAACTTCATCTAAAGAACCATATAATATTTTCAATTTATCCCAAGCCTCATGATAATTCTTACAGTATTCAATATGGAACAAAAAAATATTGAGACACTAGTTTATAAAGACATCTAAGAGCTTTGATATGCTCAATAATCCATTTAATATTTTTCTCATCATTAATAGCCTCAGGTACCTTATTCTGAATATATAGAGAGTGACCCTCATCCAATATTATACTCCATGCATGTTGATGCCATGTTGAATAGTTGTATGATGTCAACAAAGAAACCTTAGAATGATCGATGAAATTTGAGGAGAGCATAAGAAAACAGATCAAGATAATGTAAAAAAGAGACCCCCCAACCAATTAATAAATAATCCCCCAATAGCAAGATATAAATTTGACCCTTTATTCTTAGTGCAATTACACATGCCACTTGCCAACAACAACGAAGTGAACTTGACCTTAGTGCAAGCAAAATGCCAAATTTGGCCACAAGCTCAAAGTAACTTTTTTATGCAAGAACAAATAAATCTAATCATACCACTAAAAAGTACACAAAAAATTATGCACTTTCAAAAAAATCACTCAAAAATGTTATCGTATGAGTAAGAATGAAGCTGTGAAAGTTATGATAATGAGAACAACTCAACAATAGCTTTGAAAATATGCAATTAAAAAAGCAACTATTGAGTAAATGTGTCTCAACCTTGCAATTATATAGGGTATTATAGATACATAAAGTAATTTTTATATGTTGGAGACCAGGGGATGGGAGGGGGGGGGGGGCACGAGGGGTTTCTATAACTCTAGACTGTTCATCATTATGTCTCATATCTGATGGTCAATATTTTATTAACTTGACTTTACCTAGAAGGAAACCCTATTTTATGAGGGCATATATTAAAACTATGTATTGTGATGTATTTTGAGAGTCTAATAGTGGTCGTGTTGTCTTTAGATCTCTATTTGGTGATACTCCTATGAAAAGCTTGCTCTGCAAGTATTTTGTAATCTTTGTGATTTCTGAATAATATATTGGGTGGCTTTTGGAGTGTGGTGTTTTTCTCCCAAAATGGTTTTCCCCAAGTAAACCGCTATGTTGTGGTATGCATGATATTTATGTCTATTTCTATTTATTTTTTTGTAACTGTTAAAGATCTATAAAAGTTTTGCATTATTCTCCTCTCAAGATTAGTGTAGGAAGTTGTTCCACTACCTTAGCTTCCTTACAAAAACCAAGCACTAAAATAAAAAATCAATTGCATCATTGCATAGATAATGAAATTATATCCCAAATAAATAAAAAATTCTTGAAAAAATATTTTGTATGACCAAATTATGAGCCTTTGAAGTTTTCCTCCAAA
Organism: Sequoia sempervirens; assembly: GCA_007258455.2. Lineage (NCBI taxonomy): Eukaryota > Viridiplantae > Streptophyta > Pinopsida > Cupressales > Cupressaceae > Sequoia > Sequoia sempervirens. The sequence continues at coordinate 23,562,385 of VDFB02047397.1, forward strand.
ACGAAAAAATTGCCATCAAAGAGGGGGTCCAAAAGGAGTGACCTATTGACAGCCATTTGGCCATCAAATTTAAGAAAAAAAAATTCGATGGGCATCAAGATGTTAAATTTAACACAATATCAGACAACAATCATTTGGCTATCAAATTTAACACAATGTTTTTTGATGGTCATTTGGCCATCAAATTTAAGATAGTCTTGTGAAAAAGCTGAATTTTTTCTACATGAAAATATGAAGTATTATATATGAAAATGGGGGTTTTTGGGCCTTCTAGATGTAATCATGAGGTCTATTTTTCCCCAATATACACCTTGCTAAATCTAAAACTTGAAACACACTCAGATCTGAGAAGGTATTTTGCAACTCTAAAGCTCTAATACCATGTAGGAGCTAAGATATAGCTCTTAGAACATGTTAGAGTCACTCAAGGACTCAAGCCTCTAGGATCATCTATAAAAGCCAACAACCTTCCACAAGAGGGAAAAGAAAGAACATGAAATTTCAATAATGGATGCAAGATGTGGCTAATATGTGATACTCAAGATTGCAATGATGTATTGGACTTACACAACTAAATTGAGATTGATGATATGTACATATGAAGCCTTTATTATATAGGCAAGGGTGATTATGTACCTACATTAAAGGATTGTGTCAATAATTAAATGACATGAGTCAATATTAAATAACCTAGGACACAAGCATTAAATAAAAGCCAACTAGATAAGATATGTGACAACTAATTCTTAACTAGAAAGATTCCCCCCTAATTAATGCTAACTAGAAAGATACCCTCCTAGGACATAAGTGGACTTAACAATGTAAATAGGACCTATATAAGACTAGATAGGAAAACTACCTATTTACACCAATAGTTTCCCCTAAGGTCAGGGATGGAATGTTATTAGTAACATCTTAGATATGCATTATGTCAAATGTGGAGGGTAATTTAACCCCTTGTTGGGAAAGCAATGAGAAGTACTAGTTAGGGTTGCTTGCTAGAATTGTTTCAACTTTTCATTATATTAGGGTCTTGTTGGGCTTCAACCAACTATTCAAGTGTTATATCTTGTACAAACCCATCAATTTTAGGACTATATCTAGGACCCAATGGGGGTGGTGTTTCAAAACCCCTTGGTCCATACATGTGTGGGAGTTCATCGTTTTCCTCTTGGAAAGGATGTGTGTGTGTGTGTGTGTGTGTGTGTGTGTTTGTCATGTTAGGATCTAGGTGTTGCATTTTTTTTTTAATTTGAGACCTTGTTTGTACTGCCATATAAGAGATTCTAAGATCTTTTGATTTGAGGGATATTTTTGGATGGCTGAATCAAGTGGACATGACCAAGAAGTATAACTAGATCTTAGGGTTTTTATGATCAAGATTTGGATAAAATATATTAAATTTTGGGCTAAGACTTGTGAGTCCAAAAGTTAAAAAAATTGAGAAAATGGTGAAATAGGTTAACTTAGAAGCTCCTAAGTCAAACTATCCAAAGATAAGCTAATTTAATATTCTACCTTGAGAAAGAAAACTTTCAAGGGAAAATATCAAACTAGAATTGATATGAATGAAAGATCTAGGTAGACTAGATGAATCGAATTTTGGAATGATTGAAAAGATGGTGATAATGGGGATGTGATAAATCAAACCTAAACTGAATATAGAATTTGATTGAAAAGACATGAACGATGAAAATAGATGAGATAAATGATCAAATATGGGGTTTTAATTTGTACTAAACCAATAGGTATCAGTTTGGTTTAATTGGGGTTTGTGTATAAGACAGTAAGCTCTGGTGATAACTAGTAGCCTGAATGACAGAGAAATTGCATTGACATACAAAGCATTTGTGTCACAATACATGAAAAATATGAAAATCAAAGTTTCAAATGTGAGATCTTAAGCAGAAACAAATGATAATTTATTTTTTGAAACAAAATTGGATTTGTGAAGGTCATAAGTAATTGTGCCACTTTGTGCAATAGATGCACCTATCTCAGCAACAAATGCACCTATCCAAGCTATAATTACACCCAAACAATCTATAATTATTCCTATCTAAGCCACAATTATGATGCATGGTTAAAATTGACCTAAAACTAAGTTTTCTAACTTTTGTTTAACAAATAGTTGTGTATAATGATAATCAGTTACACAATAGGATAGACAAATACAATATTGTGAGGTTCAATTACATTACCCTAATAAAAAATGGTTGATTGTTCACTTTTGGAAGCAAATTGGGATTTTGAAGGTTTCAAGAAATTGCACCACCCTATATAATAGATGTACCTATCTAAACTACAATTACACCCAAATTAGCCATAGTTGCAACATAGGGTTAGAAAGTTGCGGAAATATGACCTAAACCTAAGTTACTTGAGTTCAACTAAAGTTCAATTGTACGATTTTGAGTGAATTTTTGTAATTTGAATGCTTTGAGAAAAATTTGTTAAGAAAACACATCACATAGTAGACATGATAGTTGTTCAAACTTTTCATAGTGACAAGTTTGCACTAGGTGCGAGTAGAGAGCATATGTACCTAAGGACATACCAAACATAAAAAAAAATGTTCATTTACATTATGAAATTGAAGTGTTCCTAATTTATAAAATTAAAACACAAGATCCCTACATTAGATAATGCTAGTATTTTATGTGTTTGGTATTCAATCCAATGAACACCACAAGTTGTTCACCAAATAGATCAATAACCATAAAATTCAACAAAAAATTGTGCCAAAGTAATTAAAAACTGATAAAAAATAGGTTATTCCTTATCTATCAGATGCATAGTTCTAAGCAACAAATGTGCCATCCAGAGACACAATTGTGCCTATATTCTACATCGATGCACCACATAAAGCTTCAATTGCACCACTCTACAGATAAACACCAAAAATGAAAAAAAAATCCACAAAACCTAATTTGAAGGGTTAAATTATCAGCTCAGTGTGAGAAAATTTCAAAATTAGGGTTATCAGTCAGGTATCTAACACAAAATTATAAAAATCATAAAAAATCAAACAAAAAAAATTGCACAATATAAGCTACATATGTGTCATTTCTAGCCACAAATATTCCATTATTTAAATCATATGCACCACACAGTGCCACAGTTGCACCTGTTGGCAACACAAGGGCAGACAAGTGAGAGGGGGGGTAAATCAATTGTCTCAGAAATTTAAACTTATCAAACTTATTAACCTTATTCTCAGATTTGATCAATAATCATGAAAGCATAAATTGACAACACATTAGAAACACACATAACACCAAGATTTTTTATGTGGAAACCCTGTTAGGGGAAAACCACGGTGGAGGTTAGTCCACAAGATTATACCCTGTTAAAAGTATAAAGAAATGTGAATGGGGAATGCACATGCATTCAGGCGCATTGCCTAGAGCTCACTCAATTATAGAAAGGATTACTACCCAAAAGAAGACACATTGTCTTACAAAAATATTTGGATTACATCCACAAGATTTTGAACTGAGAAAATAGCATCTGCTAATGCCTGATTACAGTTCTGGTTAAGCACATGAACACTTCTTCACACTCTTCTCACTCTTCTTCACACTTTGCTTCCACCTTCCAATGATTAGGACATTATTCACACATCTCATACACAAGCACCTCAGACACACCTTCAAATGGAATAAACAATCAGTTATATATATCTGCAACAATAGATTACATCACTACATGTTGGCCTCAACAAAATAATAAAATGAATACAAACTATCGGCCCAAAACAATAAAGATTATTAATGCGAATCAACCAAGGTTGGCCACAACATAGTGAAGACCCAAAGTAAAATATTCAAACACGAAAACATGAAAACAATTATTCCTCAAAGATCCACAACATGCTACAACACCCTGTTGGCCATGAACATGAAAAAACATGAACACACAAGAGAAAATCTCTAATCACGATCACAACGATAAATGTGGATGATCTAATTAGGATTTAGACTAATTGCTTGCAGAATGCTTAACGTAAATAACAACTTGAATCAATGCTTAAATGAACAAATTGAATATCATTCAAATGCTTAATCAACTTAGCATAATAAAATGATAACCATGACGATGAACTGAAAGAAAGAGAGAAAAAGAAAGAAGAGATCAAACACAATTGATAACGGAGTTCGCCACAATCGTGACTACGTCTCCGAGTCCTCTCCAATAGAGTGAGACCGATCCGATTAATCTCCAAAAATCAGTTACAATTGCACCAAGACCATTTCTTCTAGCACTTCAGTAGCATTACAATACTCCGATGAACAAAAATGGCTCAAAGAACTCCTTAGAAACCCCTCTTTTGCATCACCTATTTCTCAACTGTATCACTTCACTCCAAAAAAATCTTCCTTCTACCCCCTTTTTATACTACAAATATTCCCAAATTGGTGAAAAACCAATTGATTTGGGAATTTCAACTCAATCCCCCTTACATAGTAAATATTTTGAAAAATCCTCCCCTAATTCCTTAAAATATCCTTAATAATCTTTTAGAAATTATTTAAGCCCTTCAAATAATATATTTCAAGATTATTTAAGCCCCCTTAAATAATGTATTTTCGGGCTTTGTTTAATATTATGGGGTTTGTTATAAATTTATGGCTATCGGACTTAATAATTAGGCAAAACTAATCGATGCCATGTCCTATTCCAAATGTGTTTGATGGCTTATCGGTGGCTAAGCCTTTTGGTAAGCCGACAGTCAGGTGTTCAACCTTGGCCGCTGGCTTTTAATAGCCAATTTCCCACTGTTACATAACAAAACAAACCATCAACAATTATTAGTTTGAGGATATCTCACGGCCGAGCGGTGGAGGCGAGTGCTTGTAGTTGGGAGGTTAGGGGATCGAATCCCCCTACCCCTTCTATCACAATGACCAAACTGTCTGTCGGATATGTGGGTGATGATGGAGCAGAGGCCGCGTGTCGCACCAGGAGGGTGCCATGTGGCGAGTTCTCATTGGCCAGTAACTCCAATGTGTCTGCCCATGTGGACGATGACTATCCGTTGACATGTTGCCAACAAGACGCTGATGTGTGTACGAATGACACGTGTCATCATCTGATTGGTTCACCCCGGCAAGTGAACAGTACGGACCGCCATGTCAGCATGCTGACGTCATCACCTGTACTATTTGGTCAACTAAACTTTGACTGTCAATATCTCGAGCATACGATGTCGAATTTCGACGAAACAAACGTTGCCGGAATTTTCTCGACAAGCCCTTCGATTTGATGCCACTTTCGTCAATTTCTAAGGCAATCATTTTTTTCACCTTCTAGATCCCCTTGGTGCCAGTTTGACCAAAAGTTTGACTGTTGTAACTTGAGCAAACGGATTCCTTTTTGCTTCATTCAAGTTGCGTTGGAATCAGGACATTGAGCTCTTTCTAATGGTGCAGAATTCTAGAGCATTGGAGACACTTCAATTTTTAGTGAAAATATCCCTCAGATTAGTGGATGTGCAACATAGATAGAGCATCATCTAGAAACATCCAAAAACATCATGAATCACTAGAGAAGCATCCACAACAACTGAAATTACTAGAATCACATCATCTTCATTCTGGAACACCAACTGAAGCAACAAAATGACTAACAAAACACAACTACTCATAACTCGATCAAATCTTCACACGAATCTCTGAAACTTGACATGGATAAACTAGATATACTAAAAAAAAAACCCTTTAATCCACAACCATTGATCATCAACGTACTAAGCTAACCAACCAACTAAACTTCACTTCACCACTAACAACTTGCAACTTATTTATTACAATTTTCTCAATATCCTCAACATATATAGCTTCTAAGACATTAATGCCAATAGTGTTGACATCAATGACAATAACATATCAGCAACACAACCACAACATCCAACAATCTCCCCCTTTGGCATTGATGGCAACACATGATGTGAAAAACACCATCAACACAACTATATTTAGCACTTACTCCTCTTTAGGTTTTGACTCTTTTCTCCTGAATTATTTTACACAACTCTTCTCCATACATGACTCTTCTCCCCAGATAATTCACAGTTTTTCACATGACTCTTCTCCCCCTTTGAAATCAATGAAAAATATCTCTTTTCTCCACACAAGCTCTGAACCACATATCTAAACATCGGACTACTCCCGCTGAGTAGTAGCCACCACAACATCAATCTAGATCAAGATATGACTATGAAATCCATGGATTGATGCAAGTCAATGCATCTTAGTTCTGATTAGGAGGGGTAATCAGCCCTAGCTTCCCTCTGAGACACTCAAAAGTATCCTTAGGAAATGGTTTGGTAAAGATATCTACAATTTGTTCCTTAGTAGGAACATACTCCAATCTGACTTCCTTTTCACTCACCTTCTCTCTCAAAAAGTGAAACTTGATAGATATATGCTTGGTATTTGAATGCAGCACCAGATTCTTAGAAATGTTAATTGCACTTGAATTATCATAGAATATAACAATAGGTTCATCATACACAACTCTGATATCTTTCAATATTTTCTTCATCCACAATACTTGAGTACAATTCTTAGTAGCAACAATGTATTTTGCCTCTGCAGAAGATAAAGAAATGACATTTTGCTTCTTACTTAACCATGAAATTAGATTCTTACCCAAGAAAAATGCACCACCACTAGTAATCTTTCTTTCAATCACATCACCTGACCAATAAACATCAGTAAAAGCACTCAAAGTAAGATCATCATCTTTAGGATACCACAAACCAAAATCAATAGTCCCCTTCAAGTATCTGAAAATCCTCTTCACAACATTTACATGAGATTCCTTAGGATCAGCTTGAAATCTTGCAACAATGCATACAACATTCATGATATCAGGTCTAGTTTGAGTCAAATAAAGCAATCCACCAATCATCAATATGTATCTAGTTTGATTTTCTTTCAGAGAATCATCATCTTGTGTCAACTTGCATCCGGTCACCATAGGTGTACCAACTGGCTTTGAATCTTCCATACCAAACTTCTTTAGCAATTCTTTCGCATACTTGGACTGAGATATGAAGATACCTTTATCTAATTGAGTAATTTGCAATCCCAAAAAGAAATTTATCTCACCAATCATAGAAATCTCAAACTCATTTTGCATCTCATCAGAAAACTTCATGCACAAACTATCATCTCCTCCAAAAATGATATCATCAAAAAATACTTCAACAATCAAATATTTTTCATGATCAATCTTTAAATATAGATTACTATCAGTAGTACCTTTATTGAATCCAAGCTTCAACAAATACTTGTCCAATCTAGCATACCATGCTCTTGGGGTTTTCTTAAGTCCATACAATGCTTTCTTCAACCGGAAAACCATATCCCCTTGATCAGTCAATTGAAATTCATCAAGTTGCTCAACATATACTTCTTCCAATTCACCATTTAGAAATGTTGACTTGACATCCATCTGATAAACCTTGTAGTTTTTGTAAGCAGGATAACAAGAAATAGTCACGCAGCTTCAATCCTAGCAACATGGGCAAAGGTTTCTTCAAAGTCAATTCCTTCCATCTTAGAATATCCTTTGCACACAAGTCTTGCTTTGTTTCTAACAACTTCACCTTGCTCATTTAGCTTGCTTCTAAAGACCCATTTAGTTCCAATTGCATTTTTGTCCTTAGGTCTAGGAATAAGAATCCATGTATTATTCTTCTCAATTTTTTGTAGTTCTTCTTTCATTGCTTCCACCCAATGTTCATATTTGCATGCTTCATTGACACTATTAGGCTCAGTCTTTGAAACCAAATAGTATTCTTCTGCAATTTTTCTCCTAGCATTCAAACACCTTTTTTCTTATCACCTGTAATTTGATCTTCTGAATGATTTAGTCTTACATACCTTGGAGTCTTAGGATGTTCTTGAAATTTTGGCTCTTGTGATCTTTCTTTCGCACTTTCACTAGTTCCTTCCTCTTGATTTTCTTGATTCACCAGAATGATCTGGACTTGATTTTGAGTTTGAACTTTCTTTCTTATGGTTGAACTATTATTCTGATCATTTGAATCATATCCACAAGTTCTAGATAGTCTAACTATATCTTCATCAACCTTGAAATTTTCACTTTCAACTACTTTCCTCAATCTCTTATTGTAGCACTAGTAGGCCTTGCTCTTAGTAGAATAACCAAGAAATATTCCTTCATCACTTCTAGCATCAAACTTTCATATCTCTTCATCTCTTTTGATATAGCATTTACTCCCAAAGATTTTGAAATACCTGACAGTAGGATTGTGACCAAACCATATCTCAAAAGGAGCCTTACTAGTATCACCTTTGACTTGTACTTGGTTGAGAATGTAAACAATAGTACTCACAGCTTCTCTCCAATAGATATGAGGGACATTTCCTTCTAGCATCATAGTCCTAGCAGCATCTTGAATTGTCATGTTCTTCCTTTCCACAACTCCATTTTCCTGAGGGGTCCACAGGGCAGATAATTGGCTCTTTATTCCATGCACTTCACATAAAGAATTAAACTCATGGGAAGTGAATTCACCACCTCTATCTGATCTCAAACATTTAATCTTCAGAGCTGTCTCTGTCTCAACCATAGCCTTAAAAATCTTGAATTTCTCTAGAGCTTCATATGAAGTACCTATCTCCTTGTAAACTTATGACTCTAGAAGGACCACACAAATTAGTATGAACAAGCTCCAACACTTCATTTGAACAATGCTATTTGCTCTGAAATGAAATTCTAGTTTGCTTCCCTAACTGGCATTCCTTGCATATAGTATTAGTAGGCTTTACCAACTTAGGAAGATCTCTCACTACATGAGTAGAACTTATCTTGATAATATTGTCAAAGTTTACATGACACATTCTCCTATGCCACAACCAACTTTCATCAACTTGATTAATTAGACAACTTTTACCAATAGCATTCAGGTGAAAGATGTTACCTTTTATTTTTGTACCTGAAGCAATCACATTTCCGGAACTCCCCAATATTCTACACTTCCCATCCTTGATTTGAAGATTGTATCCCTTGTCAACCATTTGTCCAACACTTAATAGATTATGCTTCAAACCTTCCACATAAAGGACATCATTAGTATTATTCTTACCATTAAGAGAAATACATCCTTTGCCATGGATTACACTAGCTTTATCAACACCAAATCTTACAACACCACCATCATACTTGTCTTGGCTCAAAAATTTTCTTTTATCACCTATCATGTGATGAGAGCATCCACTGTCAATCACCCACTCATATTTCTCTTCAACTCGAGTAGCTAGGGCTTTCTCCACATTTCAAAAACTAACAGATTCAGTAGGGGCTTAATCATTTTCCTTGATAGCAATAAATACCCATTCATCTTCACTTACATTTACTTTATCAGATTCATCATTTGTCACACCTTTATCAATAGCATAATAACACTTTCTTTGGAATCTAGGCTTATTAGGTCTTGGCTTAGGAATTATTTCTGGACACCTTGATGCAAAATGACCTATCTTATTGCACAAAAAACATTTAATAGGTAATTTCCCTTTATAGTTACCTTCTCCTTTGGCTTCCCTTTTGACAATAAGTGCTTCAAGCTCCTCTAGCTTTCTCTCCTCTTCTTCAATCTCTCTCATTTCCTCCTCATACTTGAATACCTTTCTAGAATAACTTTCTCTCAAATCATATGTTTGTTTATCTATTCCAGAGGTAGTAGCCTTGAATGCAGATTCTATCTTAGGAAGAGCATCACCAAATTCACTCAACTCAAAAAAATTAAGCTTACCAATCAACATGTCTTTGGTTACATTTATTACAGTTCGAAGCTCCTCAATAGCAGTAGCTTTGAATTTCTATCAAGTAGGAAAGCATTTAAGCACTTTAGCAACAATCTTTGATTCTTCCAATTTTCCACCAACACATTTGATACTTCACACAAGTTCATTCACTCTTTGCATGAAATAAGTAATGTTCTCATCATCACCCATTCTCAACATTTCATATTTCCCTTTCAGAATTTGCAACTAAGCAATCTTCACATTAGCATCACCTTCATACAAAGTTTCCAACCTTTTCTATATCTCATAAGCAGTCATCAGATCCATAACATTTTTCATCTCAGAATTAGACAAATCACTCAACAATTCTTCCTTAGCCCTAATATTGTACTCAGCTTCCTTAATCTCATTTGCAGTAGAAGGACCATTATGTGGAATGATATACCTATTCTTTGTAATTTTCTAGTAGGGTTCACCAATGCATCTCAAATGACACTCCATTCAAGCCTTCCATAGAGAATAATTTGTTCCATCAAATCTCAGACTATCATTCTTGTATGTCACCATCCTAGATCACCTCAAGCTGTTAAAATTCTTCCAAGGAACCTGCTCTGATACCACTTGTTGGCCCACAATTGTCGTTGCACCTAAAGATTGACCTATTAATTCCCAATACAACTGTCAGAGTTAACGAATCCATGGGAGGCAGTTAGTCCATTTCATGAATCCCAAAGGGAGAGTTGACCATCTACCAACAAACTCTCGCTCAGTGTTACCCAAGGGGATTCAAACCCAACACCTTTGGCTCTGATACCAATTGTTGGCAACACAAGGGTAGATAACTAAGAGGGGGGTGAATTAGTTGTCTCAGAAATTTAAACTTATCAAACTTATTAACCTTATTCTTAGATTTGATCAATAACCATGAAAGCATAAATCAAAAACACACATAACACCAATATTTTTTACGTGGAAACCTTGTTAGGGGAAAAACCATGGTGGAGGTCAGTCCACAAGATTATACCCTGTTAAAATTATAAAGAAATGTGAATGGGGAATGCACATGCATTCAAGCGCACTACCTAGAGCTCACTGCTCAATTACAGAAAGGATTACTGCCCAAAAGAAGACGCACTGTCTTACAAAAATATTTGGATTACATCCACAAGATTTTGAAATGAGAAAATAGCATCTGCTAATGCCTAATTACAGTTTCAGTAAAGCACATGAACACTTCTTCACACTCTACTCACTCTTCTTCACACTTTTCTTCTTCCTTCGAATGATTAGGACATTATTCACACATCTCATACACAAACACCTCGCACACATCTTCAAATGGTATAAAAAATTGCTTACATATATCTGCAATAAGAGATTACATCGCTACATGTCAACCTCAACAAAATAATCAAATGAATACAAATTGTCGGCCCAAAAAAATAAATATTATTAATGCAAATCAACCAAGGTTGGCCACAACATAGTGAAGACCCAAAATAAAATACTCAAACACTTAAAACAATTATTCCTCGAAGATACACAACACGCTACAACACCCTATCAATCATGAACATGAAAAACATGAACACGCAAGAGAAAATCTCTAATCACGAGCACAACGATCAATGTAGACATGGAACATAGATAGAGAACAATATAGAAACATCCAAAAACATCATGAATCACCAGAGAAGCATCTGAAACAACTGAACTTACTAGAATCACATCATCTTCATTCAGGAACACAAACTGAAGCAACAAAATGACTGACAGAACACAATTGCTCATAACTCGATCAAATCTTCACGTGGATCTCTAAAACTTGACATGGATAAACTAGATATACTCAACAAAAAATCCTTTAATCCACAACCATTGATCATCAATGTACTGAGCTAACCAACCGACTAAACTTCACTTCACCACTAACAACCTGCAACTTATTTATTACAATTTTCTCAATATCCTCGACATATACAGCTTCTAAGACATTAATTCCAATAGTGTTGACATCAATGAAAACCACATATGAGCAACACAACTGCAACATCCAATAGTGCCCAGGTTTTAGTTAGTTGCATCGTACTAGAAATGATTGTGTCAAACAAGCCTATAATTGAAAAAATCACTTAAAACTCACAAAAATGGGTTAAAGCAAGAACTAGAGCATCACACTAGGCATGCCAAAATGCATGACCTATAAATTCAACCATGAAATTGAAAGCTAAAAATATCAACAAGAATAACAAGCAAAAGATCACATCAATAAAGCAAAATAAGAAAACTATATCAAAATGAATACAAACCTGCACACGCAATAATGCATAATTTACCATATCATAGCTCCATTATACTCCTCTATTCACCTTGGAGAATGGTGTAAGTATTCTTTTCTCTCATATTTTTATTAGCACAATAGTATAAAGAGCTTGAAATGGTTCTAGTATAGTTTCTTTGCATGATCTAAGATAAAGAATGAATGATAGGATGGTTCAATTTATATATATTTGGTGACATTGATTAATGGTCAAGATTAGGGGAGAGACTAAGAAAATCAATGGTTCAAGATTGATGAGAAGAATTGATGGATAAAAATTAAGTGATTGGATGATTTCAGGTAACTGATCATATGAATCAATTAAGAGGATTGATTGAGGTGTTAACTGAGACTGACAGTTAGTGGACTGAATTGATTACTCAGTGAACTCAAAGTGAGGGGGAGTAAAGCGGATTTGATTGATGAGTGGACTAAGAGTAAGTCTCAGTCAACAAGGTAGAATTTGCATGAGTATTTAATAATTAAATAAATTTAATTACTATTTACATGTATAAAAGTGGAAATAAATAAATAAAATAAATAATTCTATTTATTTTGGATAATGTTGAGAGATAAATGGATAATTAATTAAATGATGATAATTTATTTAATTAATTAGAGAAGAATAAGGATAATTAGTGAGTTAACTAAATAAATGAAAATTATTTAATTAATCATGAAAGAATAAATAATATGAATTAATTAAATAATTTAAAAATTATTTAACTATAGAAGACAATATTAAAATAATTAATAAATAAAATTATTTAATTAACATTGGAAGAATAATTAGTGCAATTTGATGTCAGGAAATGTTAGTTGGTTTTAAAGTGTCTACACCTCGAATAAGCATTGATCCACTTGCGTGTATCCTTCTAACCCCAAATTAAAATTTAAATGACAAATCTCCACACATGTGCAATTTATTGTTAATTATTTGTTCAGTCATATACATACATTAAATTTACAAGGAATATGTCAAATGTTTTTCTAATGTTGAAAATATTTGTTACAATGTATGATAATTTTTATTTGCTTGATATTGTAGTCTAATTGTTGTATGTATTTGCAATAACTGTTGTAAAAGGGGAACCCACATTGGTTTTGCAGAGATATTGGTCTTAGGATCACTCTCATTCATTGGACAACCCTTGAACAATTTTGAACATAATATCTCACAAATTGTTAGAAACTGCTAAATATTAGTTAGTAAATTAGTTGGGGACTAAGCCCTAACCCCTCTACTTTTTTTTACCTCATCGTAGTCCTTGGTCACATTGGAAAATAGGAACCAAGTTGCAGGGGCTAAGTGCTCAGCTCTCTTTATTATGATTTTTCTAAAAATCTCACCTTCACAAAAACTCAATGACTTTTTCCAAAATCATATTTTTGATTTTTAATTGGCATTGGAAAGATGATTCTAAGTCAAACGCTATGGATCAAGCTATTTCTTCAAATCATGCAATATAAATTAACTAAATTTTCTAAAATTTGTTGGTGCGAATAAATGCCCTGTACCTAGTTAATTCACTCACTAGGTAATTAGGGGACATATTCACATGTTAAGTTTACTTAGGATGTAAGATTATTTCTAGAATTCTTAGTTGGATTATCTATAACTTATCTTATCTAGCTTGTAATACTTGATTCCTAGGTAGTTAGGTTGTTAGTTGTCTCATGTTGTAGGATTAAGACACTTGTCATGATCTTGTCTAATCCTATATCTCACCTTGCCTTTATAAGTAAGGAATTTCATGTACATTTTCTTGCAAGTATGAGAAATTGGTGTTGTCATTGATGTCAACAAGTCTTTGTTTTCATTGATGTCTATATTTGATTGAGATGGTTGTAAGTATGAGCAGTTGTTGTTATCCATGCTTTGATTGGTTACATTATGTTGTCATTAGTAAAGCTACTATTTTCAACCTCTAGTGTTGCTTTGATAGGCTTCTATATATGGATGAGGAAGTGTTTAAGATGATGAGTATGTGCCTCATGTGCTTGGTTTCCAAGTGATTTTGAGAAAATTTGACAAAAAGAGAAAACAATGTGTTGTAGTGGTATTCTAGGTTACAGAGTTGTGTTCTATTTTTGCTCCACATTTCTTCTAGGTTGAAGATCTACCTGTGCAATTTAGATGTGTTGGTTAAAGTAATTCAAAGGTGTTATATTTAAGAGTTTATGTGTTGGATCATTGTACATAATAAGTTGTGTTTACTAGTATGTGACTATGCATTACAAAGGTGTCTAGGAGAAATGTTTATGCTCCGCATTTCTCTACAGTTATGTTTCAAGTCTTAGAATTATGAAGGTGTTTTGATGGTGTTGATATTTTACCTCAGTTAAGAGGGTTTGAGGTTTTGTGCTTTGGAAGATGGTTTTCTAAGCAACAATGTATGGCAGAGTTGTTTGAGTGTACACATCTATACATTCTTCAGGTGGAAGTTGTTGCGAAGGAGTTTTCTAGATTTTAGGATGTTTTAGGAATATTTTTGATAATTTTTGAGCATGTTGTGTGGTTTTCAAGTCATATTTTGGTTTGAGTGTGTACTTAAAATTTTAGTGGTGTTTGCATGGGTAATGACTGACCAGGTGTTTACACTACATGTGAAGGATAATTATTGTTTGTGGTAGCATGTGGTTGAGTGATGTTAATTTTCCCATCACAATTAAGTTTTGATGTGGTCCACATTCACTTCTACCTACCAGGGAAGTGTTTTGGCACTAAACTAATTTAAATTTGCACGTTTGAGGTGTATAGCTGACCTTGGAGAGGGTTTCAAGGTTGAAGATGGTATAAGTATGAGTTAAGTTGTTGAGACATGTCAAGATAGATGCAAGAGATGCAAAGTGCAAAGTGTTAATGTGTGAAATTGAGTAATGTAGTATGATATTTCATGTGTTAGTTTATTAGATGTAGTGAGAAGAAGGTGGCTATAATTCTTCAAATAGGTTGTGAAGGTGTTGAATCATTGTGGTGAATTCCTTGTTGCATTGAGATGATTTTCTCTGTGTAACATTCCTTCTCTATAGTCTCTTCTATTTTGGAAGTGAGCCTTTCTTCTTTGGGAAATGATCCCTCTTGCAGTGAGCCTCATTGTATTCGGTGTTGATATTACTTATATTGTGAGCTAATCCTCACCATGGTTTTTCCCTTATGGGATTTTCCATGTAAATCTGGTGTTCTCTTGTGTATAGTGTTAATTTGTTTCAGTTTCTATTATTTATTTTTCATGCCAATTCATCGTAACAAAGTTAAGGGTTTAGTGAATGAATATGAATCTAAATGTTAATGAGGGTTTTAAAGTTTTAAGTCACAAATGATTCACCCCCTCTCTCAATTTTCTTGTGCATCCAAAAATTAGTATCAAAGCAAGGTTCCTTGGAGAAAATCTTAACCGCTTAAGGTAGAATTGGGATGGTGCACAAGGAGATACCTATGTTCGATGGAATGGACTATGTGTTTTGGAAGACAAGGATGGAAGGCTTTCTAGGATATGATAACTGGAAATCAATTAAGGATGTCTACACTATTCCTGAAAATGGTTTGAGCACTAAAACTGAACTCAAAGACTATGAAACCAATAGTAAAGCAAGGTATGCTCTCTTAAATACTCTTATAAATTTTGAATTGGTAAAAGTTATGAATCTAAAAACTATTGAAATGAAGGGAAATAGGGTTGGTTTTTGAAATGTGGGTATGATGGACCTATTTCTCACTATTTCAGTAGGAAATTAGATCCACATGAAGAATTGACTTACAACCCTTCGATGATTCAACCCAATGAGGGAATCTACTAATTTCCTTATGATTAAGGATGGGCGTATCAACCTGAACAAAAATTTGGGGAGAAAAAATAAAAGTAGAAAATCTACTCAATTATGCTCATTCAAACTTGAAACAATTTAAAGGTCAATACTAATAGAAACAACTAACTTTTTGTAGATCTGAGAAGGGTAGAACACTGTGTACCAGTCACCAAAAGGCAGTTTTTGAAGGAAAAATGGGACTCATTCGCCCATGGGCGAAGGGGCCTCTACTCAGGGTTTTCAACCATCTTTTGAGAGACTTTGACGCCAATTTGTAGCTTCTATTTGATCTAGGTTTCAGTGTCGGAAAGTTAGACATTAGATCTATAGGTTTGTTTCAGTGAATTTATGACAACTTTTTCCAATCTTACTCTTCAAGATATCTTCAATCCTTCTTCAACCTAAGACCTGCAACACAAACACAATAGGGAAAAATTGTTTGTTTTTGGTGAATGGAGGTTTGCCTTGGTGAAACCCCATTTTGGTAATTAAACCTTGAATTAAAATTATGAAATATGAAAGGATAGATGAATGAACAATGCAATGGCACAACTCACCAAACCCTTGAATACAACTTTGGAAATCTACAATATTTATTTTGATCTTGAATGAAATGGCTTCAATGGATGTGGATCTTGATGCTTGAGATATGGTTTGAATGCTTTGACTTGATCTTTGAAACCTACATCACAATGTTAGCTCCAAAAACATGCATGATGCTTAAGAATTTGACATAATGCTTGAGATCTTGATTTTTGCAATAAATCACTGATAAATCTACTCTTGAATACCCTTTATCATAATCTTTTCTCTTGTAAACTTGAATTAATGCTCTCATGGACTTCTAGCTTCTTCTAGGTTTTGAATTGATGAAATAACCTTGTATTTATAGGTATGTATACTTAATTTCCCAAAAATTAAACATTACACATTGACATCAAAATTTGAAATTAAAGACATTAAAATACCACAAAAAGCATAATTTAAATTTAGGTTCAAATTCCTAGGGTGGACACATTCTCCCATGGGCAAGTGGGTCCTAGGTCCCTATTATTGGAACACACATTGCTCAAGGTAAAGTGTTATGTCTTAGCATTCACTATTATCAGATTTCCCCTTTGGAAAATGTAATTTATTAGGCTTGTAGATGTAAAATAGGGCTTATTATGGAATAATTAAGTCCAATTTAATTAAGCAGGCCCAAACGAAGTGTGAAAATGTAAAAGAGTATATTTTTCTATACTACATTTATCCCCCACTTTAGTGAGAGGATGACCTTGCATCAAGCTCACACTAAAGTAGACAAATATACACCAAGAGGAGGTCCAAGTGTACAAATGTTAGTGAGATGGGATAATAAAGATCAAGGAGGTGGCCAAGCCTCCAAGATCAAGATCCCATGGCAAACCAGCATGAGAAAAAAAGAACACACAAAAGATGTATGATATGAAGCAGGAAGACAAGATACACAAACATATAATGCCAAAGACTAAAATAAAGAAAAGAAAGAGGGGTGGATCAAGTCTTGATTGTTTCTCCAACTCGATATAGATCAAGCCTTGGCTATTTTTTTGAAAATGTTTACAAGTGAAAACCGTTGTCCATTATGCAAACAATAATGTGCTCACACAGGCTAGTGAAATCTGTTGTCAACTAGGTGAGCCCCCAAAAAGTGGCCAATGAGGGAGTCTTATTAGGAAAATGAAGCCTCCTAGATCAAGATCCCATGGAAAACCAACATAAGCACAAAGGATCACACACAAGATGTATGATATGAAGTAGGAAGACAAGATACACTAACATACAATGTCAAAGACTAAAAGAAAGAAAAGAAAAAGGGTTGGATCAAGTCTCGACTATTTTTCCAACTTGATATGGATCAAGCCTTAGTTGTTTTTTTGAAAATTTTTACAAGTGAAAATTGTTGTCCACTATGCAAACAATAATGTGCTCACATAGGCTAGTGAAATCTGCTGTCAACTAGGTGAGCCCCCAAAAAGTGGCCAATGAGAGAGTCTTATTAGGATCCCATTGAACTAACCATACCAAAGTTATATCTCCTGATAATTTTGATAAGGTTCCAGACAATATGAACTTTGAGCTTCATAAGGCTTATCAAGCTGCGTTATGCTAAGCACTTATGAACAAAAATGGCCCTACTAACACGCAAGGTGTGTTATGCTTGGTGGCCATGAAAAAGGTTGTAACTTCAAGCTTCAAAAGGCTAGAAAGTTGTGTTATGCTAAGCACTCGTGAACAAAATGCAAATAAGATATTCAAAGGGGTTTTGCTTAGTTCATGAAATGTCTCCTTTTAGGGAACATCGTGCTTAATGTCTCCATGAGAGGAAAAGTCGAGGATGAAATATTCATAACTTTGGGAATGCAATTCATAGCATCACCACTAAGAGGAATGTCATATGCTCAAAAAGGTCACAATCTTGGAGGACATCAAAACCAATGACACCACCAAGAAGAAGATGCATCACATGAAGTAAGAAGACCACACTATGAAATATGAATTAGGGTAAAAAATGATAATGCCAATATATGCCCCCACTTTAAAGAAATTGATAAACACCATGTTGTGAGAAATTACTTTAAAGTAGAAAATGATAAATGCTAAAAAATAAAGAAGACATGAGAGCTTATTTGGAAATCCCTATGTCAAGCATATGTTTCAAAATGGAGCTACATCATGAAAAAGGGGTTGCCCCTAAATGAAATCCCCAAACACATAATGGATCCATGGATTCTAGGTTAGCATATGTCTTTGCTACACTGATATTATAGAGCTTGGAAACATCATCATTCCCCAAATACTCGTAGAATTCAAATAATGACACATACAGAGTGAAAATAAAGAAAAACTTTTGTGTCAACATGGAAGAGACCTAAATGTCTCAATGCCTTGCATCATCCCCAAAAGGAAAACACAAGACTAGAGAAAAGATAAAGTTTTACAACATATAGAAGAATTTAGGTACAAATAAATGAATTAACATAAAGATATCTCAAACAAAACAATACTAGGGATTACATTATGTACACACAATCACACAAAAAGAACATGAAAAGAAGAAAAATAAAAGACTAGTAAGGAATGTGTGATTCAACCTATAGCAGGTTGTCTGCATCCCAATATTGTTCATTATATGTAGAAGGAGGATAACTAGCCAAATGGACAAAAACAAGTGTTGTACTAGGAACAAGGCTTACTAACTCCTTGCCCCCACTAAGTGCAGGACAAGAATGAGTTGACATGGATGATGAGAATAGGCTCCTTTCAATATAGAAATTATTTTTAATAAATGTAAAACATGTAATAGTGAGAATGCTATGATTCTACAACTATCACAGGGCAAGGAGAAAATCAATTAATTTTTAAGGGATTATCCCAACACAATCTTTTGGAAATGATTCAAATTTGCAATTAGTCCCTTTAAAACATGACACTGATCAGTAAGTGTAGACACGAAAAATATACCAATTGGTCTCACACACTTGATACTGAATCATCCCCTTTTCTAATCATTTAATCGAATAACCCTTATTTGGTTAAATTCATCACCTTTCATCCCTTAATTAAATAAATCAAACTTTATCTAATTAAGTTGTCATCTCCTATTAATTAAATAAATCAATGTTATTTAATTAACCCTAGTCCCTCTTTTAATTAAATAATTCATTTTATTTAATTAAATCTCTAAAGTCATTCCATTAAATTAAATAAATTAATCTTTATTTGATTTAATCTAACATCATCTCCTTTTAATTAAATAAATCAAAATCTTTATTTAATTAAGTCTACATCATTTTCTTCTCATTTTGATTTATTTCAATCCAAAAATCTAAACCAAATGGTCAAATCAGCTAATTTCCTTTTAAATTAATCAAATCCTGATTAATCCTAATCCTAATCACTCAAATCCTCTAGATTTTGCCACTTGCTCATGAAAATCATTTTAATTGATTTATTAATCTCCTTTTTCATTCAAAAAGGCATCAAAGTGGGAATATTCTCCAAGTTTGCATTCTCCCTCCCAAAGGACTTGTCCTCTCCAACAAAGCATTAAAGTCTCTTACATGTCCTTTTCTTGAGCCATGTGGTATTAACTCCATCTTTCATCTCATCTTTCAAGGCATATTTTGAATTTCAAATTTCCCCCTCTTTGCACATTCTCCAAAATGTGCTCCATCTCTCTTCAATGGCATCTTGACAAGTGGCACTTTATCATTGGTTTATCTTTAGTCCCACATCCTCCATGTTTTTCATTCTTCAATCCTTATCTCTTATAAATAGAGGCCTTCTCTATTTTTTTAAGAATCCACAATCAATGTAAAATCATTATGCTCATTCGAGGAGGAGAATTGGAGCCAAAGTTATCATATTTATATCAAGTTCATCCATTCTTCATCCATTTTTATCATTTATTAGCTAGGTTATGCGGGATTTTCTCCAAGGAAGCATCAAATCATCATCAATCTTCATCAAAGATCATCAAGCTTGCAAAGGAGTTGGGAAAGGGCCAATTTCCACATCAAATTGGTACCAATTCCCCCATGGGATTGAGTGTTTGCATGCTTTAATAGGATTTAATAGCTCTCTTTTTTGTGTTCATTTATTTCCAATTTTGTGCATTATAAATGAATTGCATGGGGGATCTTAGTTCTAACTTGCATATGGATCTAATATTTGTTTGTTTGCTATGTTTGTGCAGGTCTAGGATTGGGGTTCTACAATAAGATGACCAAGTGTTTAATGAAATGCACAATAGTCCATGTTTGTACTCTTACCTTTTTTGTTTTGTTTGATAGGAGGCAAGTGAATCAATCCTAGATGGAGAAGTTATTCCATTCTTCGTTCAATTTCTATTTTAGTGTGCAAAAATGACAATTATTTGACTTTATAAGGTTTAGATTTATTGCTTGATTGGGTGACTTGTTGAAGTGGATTTGGAGGAGGAGGACCTAGTATGATCCTATCATCCTTGTGAGGGATTGGTTGATCATTATGAAGGATGATTTTTTTGGAAGATGTGGGTGCAGGAGGATCTTGATATCCTAGTCCTTTGGTATCTTCAATTGGGATTTTTTCTAGTAATTTGTGGACTTCATGCTCATTGGTTATGTCACATCCTTGTTTTCTTATTATATTAAATCCTTGACCATAACTCTCTTCTAATTTAATGGGTGTAGTAGTAACTTGGTTGGTATAAGATAGAAGAGTATCATTAGTGCTCTTGTTAACAAGTTCATTAATGATTGATGGTTGAGGCTTGCTTTTTGGTTCAATTTCAGGATGTAAAATATCAAGTGATGGAATTATAGGTGCTATTGGTTGTTGCATGGAGGGTAAAAGGATGCATTATTTTCAAGGTTGTGTAAGGAGTCTTGTATGAATTGTAGCATTATATCTTCATCTTGTCCTAATATTTCCACCTCATGGGGACATTCATTGGGATTTGATTGAGCATTATTAGGTTCTAGTGCATTGGGATTATTACCAAAAACACAACTTGAGACATCAACCAAAGACATTAAGGACTTTCATATATTTCCCATACACATGTCCATGATGCAAGAATGAATTGAAATGAAAAGAGAACAAATTTTCACATTTTAACAAGATAATTTTTTGTTTATACTATGCAAAAGCCTATAATTCTAAAAAATTATGTTTGAAATGTACTTGAATTGATGAATTAACCTTCAGGTAAATGATTGCAGAAAACAAAAAAAATAGAAACTGAAACAAATACCTAAATACATAAACAAAAAATACAAACAGATGGTTTGTAATGCCCAAAAATTTAGAATGAAGCCTGATCAGGGACTCATTCACCCATGTGTGAATGGTTCTTGTGTCAAGGTTTTGAAAAATTAAATTATGAATTTTTGAGTTAATGTTTATGTTTTCAGATTTTGGTTGCAAACATGTAGTTACAGTTTTAGATTTCTAGAAAATAATATCTAAATGCAAGTATAAAATGATGCTAAATGACAAGAAAAAATACCTAATTTGAGATATGGTTTTTATTCAATTTTTTGTAAACACTATGCAAAATGAATGATATTTTTGAATTTTTCATATTTTAAAGAATGTAAAAATGAAAACCTAAAACCTTAAATGAGATTCAAATCAATGCAAGTAAACAACCCTAAATAAGATGCAAATCAATGCAAAGTAATGGAAATCCTAGATTTAGGGTTTAAATGGACTCTAATTTTCAAAATTTTGTTGTACAAAGTTAGGTTCACCAAAATGAAATGGAGAGAAATAGGGTTGGTTTTTGAAATGGGGGTATGATGGACATATTTCTCACTATTTCATTAGGAAATGAGATCCACACAAAGAATTGACTTACAACCCTTAAGTGAGTCAACCTAATGAGGGAATCTATTGATTTCCTTATGATTAAGGTTAGGGGTATAAGCCTAAACAACACTTTTGGGAGAAAAAATAAAAATAGAAAATCTACTTAATTATGCTCATTCAAACTGGAAACAACAATTTAAAGTTCAATAGTAACAAAAACAACAAACTTTCTGCAAATCTGAGAGGGGTAGAACACTGTGTACCAGCCACCAAAAGGTAGTTTCTAAAGGTACACTGGGACTCATTTTCCCATGGGAAATTGGGTCTCTACTTAGGGTTTTCAACTAGCTTTCAGGAGCCTCTGATGTCAATCTGTAGCTTCTATTTTATCTAGGTTTCAGTGTTAGAAAGTTGAAAATCGGATCTATAGGTGAGCTTCCATGAATTGATGACAACTTTGACAAAAATTTTGCAACTTTGAAAAAATTTCCAATCTTTCTCTTCAAGAGATAGTCAATCATTCTTCAACCTAAGTCTTGCAACACAAACACAAGAGAGAAAAATTGTTTTTTTTTTGGTTAATGGGGGTTTTCCTTGGTCAAACCTCATTTCGGTAATTAAACCTTGAATTGAAATAATGAAATATGAAAGGAATGATGAATGAACAATGCAATGTTGCAACTCACCAAACCCTTGAATAAACATTTAGAAATATACAATATTGATCTTGATATTGTGTGAAATGGATTCAATGGATGTGGATCTTGATGCTTGAGATATGGCTTGAATTCTTTGACTTGATCTTTGAAACCTACATCACAATGTTAGCTCCAAAAACATGCATGATGCTTAAGACTTTGTCATGATGCTTGAGATCTTGATTGCTGCAATAAATCATTGATAAATTTTCTCTTAAATTCCCTTGATCATAATCCTTTTTGTTTTAAACTTGAGTTAATGTTCTCATGAAGTTCTAGCTTCTTCTAGGATTTGAATTAATGAAATAACCTTGTATTTATAGGTATGTATCCTTAATTTCCCAAAAAATAAACATTACAAGGAAACATCGAAATTTAAATTTAGAGACATTAAAATACCACCAAAAAAATAATTTTAATTTAGGTTCAAATGCTTAGGGTGGGCCTATTTACCCATTGGTGAATGGGTCCCAGGTCCCTACTCCTAGAACACACATTGATAAAGGTAAAGTGCTATGTATTGGCATTAACTATTGTCGAGTTTCCCTTTCAGAAAATGTAATTTATTATGCTTGTAGATGTAAAATAGGGCTTATTAAGGCATAATTAAGTCCAATTTAATTAAGAGGGCCCAAACAAAGTGTGAAAATGTAGAGTACATTTTTCTACACTACAACTGGTAAAGCAATTTGGGAAAAGTTGGAAAGTATAAATATGAAGGAGATGCTATGGTCAAAAAAGTTAAGATGCATAATTTAAAGACCGCATTTGATAACTTGTGGATGTATGAAGATGAAAACATTAAAAGATACATGCAAAGGGTAGATGAAGTGGTAAAATCCATTAGAGGTCTTAGAGGAAAAGTCAAAGAATCAAAAGTGGTAATGAAAATTCTTAGAACCCTACCTAAAGCTTACAATCACAAAGTTTCTGCTATTGAGGAGTTTGCAAATCTAGATGAGTATTCTAGAGATCAATTGTATGTTTCTTTAATTTCATTTGAAATGAGATAATTCTGTCCAAATAATGGTGTAAAAGCTAAGACTGCTTGTAAGGCTAAAAAAATAGAGAATATTGAAGAACCATATCAAGAAGATATTGATGTTGTAGAAGCTAACTTTGTGAGAAGTATGAGAAGGGGTACTGGTAAGTACAGAGGTAAGTTACCTTTTAAATGTTTTAGTTGTGGAAATATAGGTCATTATGCTTCAAGTTGTCCAAACAGAGGTGTGAATGACAAAAACAAGGAGAAAAAAGGTAAGATGATTAAGAAAAGTTATTATGTTAGAGAGGATGCAATTATTTTTTATGATGAATTTGATTATGGAGATAATGATGATGAATGCTTGTTCATGGATTTAAAATATGAATCTATTTTTGCTAACTCTAAAATATGTGTGAAGGAATTCCCTCCATAGAGAAAGGATAAGATTGAAGGTACTTTGTTATGTGATTTTCATGCTAGATAGGATAAGAAGTATTAGATCATTGAAAGCGGATGCTCAAATCATATGACTACAGATAAGAGTAATTTTGTTAAATTTAAAAAACTATGATGGAGGATTTGTTAGATTTGGTGATGATTCAAGTGCTAAGATATTTGGAATAGGTTCAATCAATTTTGATGAAAATCATAACACGAAAGTTGTTTACTATGTTAAAGGCTTAAGGCATAACCTTTTTAGTGTTGGAAAAATGTGTAGCAAAATATACAATCTTATGTTTTAGGATGATGGATGTGAGATCAGAAAAGGTTCCAAAACTATGATTGTTGTTCGAAGAGGGAAAAATGGAAATGTTTATCAACTCAAGGATATTGGTGATCACTATTTTATGACTTGGATCAATGAAATTTGGCTATGGCACAAGAGGATGTGTCACATTAAATTTGATAACCTAGTCAAAATTAGTTTAGTTCAAGCAGTGGGAGATCTACCAAAGATTACAAAGCCTATCAATGCTACCTACAAGGATTGTTAGATTGGAAAGCAAACAAGAAGAAGTTTCAAAGGAAAAGAACAATTTTCTACTGGATTACTTGAATTGGTGCATACAGATCTTTGTGGTCCTACAAGTGAAAGGAATTTGAGTGAGCATAAACAACTTCCTACACTAATCTAAGTAGGGGAGAGTTACAAATTTTTTGTTTTAACACCTTATGTTGTTACAATATGAGATACACATAGAGAATGAAGGAATAAATCAGCAAGTACACATAAACTAACATACACTAGATATACGTGGGGAAAGCCCTTTCGGGTAAAAAAACCCACCCTCCAAAAGCACAGTACTTCTATATTACTTCAAATAGGAGTTAAAACATAGCCCAAGTACAAAGATTCTACACAAGTGCTTCATCACAAACGCCTATTCTAGAGTTAACCCAGCAACACTTCGTTACTTGTAAACAAAAATATGTATTCTAAAACTCAACACACTCAATAAATAGAGTGATACAAGCTTCAAGAAGAATCTAGAAGGTGAGGGGCATCAAAATCCAAAAGGCACAATACTCAATTCCTTAGAAATGCATTTGGACACATGTACAACATTCCCTTACACCCATGACAAGTGACTAACATACAAATATCCTTCTTCCAAGCTTGGGTGCCTAGAATATGCTAAAAATAGCTTATGATAGATGCCTTACAACTTCCATAGAATATGTCATAAATCTTCCATATAATTTTATATAGGATCCGTAAGAGAATATGTCATAATTGGCTAAAAATAGTCGATTCTCTTACATCCTATCATAACCCATCTTGGGTGCCAACTTTCTCCATGCATTCAAAGATGCCTTATGACGTGTCATAGAATATGACATATGTCATAGATTCCAAAGTGGGATGCCTATGTCCACTTGGGATGATGATGTGTCATCTAGTCATCTCCAATGGAGATGCCACCCAACCGGTGGGTCCCAATTAATGACATGACACCATAGGAAATTAAATAATATAAATAAATACATTAATTACATCAATTAAATCAATATTAAGACTCTAAGGTTGAGACACCTTAATCCAAACAACAAGAATAAGAAGTCTTCAAGGTGATAGGTATTTCATGCTTTTTATTGATGATTATTCAAGAATGACATGGGTTACTTTTCTTAAAGAAAAATTTGAAGCCCTAGATAGGTTCAATTAAGCATTTAAATTTATGGTTGAGAATGAAATGGATATGAAGATCAAGTGTCTGAGGTTTGAAATAGGTTGTGAATTCACCTCCAATGATTCAATATGTTTTGTGAGAATCATGGCATAAAGAGGCACTTGTCTGCCCCCAAGACTCCTCAGTAAAATATAGTGGTTGAAAGGAAAAACATAACTATTCAAGAAGTTGCAAGGACTATGATGAGAGAACATAACCTACCGGAAGTTTACTGGAGAGAAACAATCCGTACTATTTTTTATATACTTAATAGAGTTCAAGCAAAGGAAAACATCACAAAGACTCCCTATGAGTTGTGCTATGGAATGATACCTACTATTAAATACTTCAGAGTGTTTGAAGAAAATGTTATATCAGGAGAGATGAAGAAAATTTGGGGAAGTTTGATGCAAGGTCTGATGAAGGAATCCTCCTTGGATACTCTACTAAAAGAAAATCCTACCAATGCTACAACAAGAGACTAAGCAATATTATTGAATGGTTGATGAAGATCCTCAGAATTTAGTGGTGATAGATGGATATGAATACGATGAACCTGATTATAGAGAAAAAGAGAAGGCTAAGGAAAAGGAAGTATAGTTTGAGAAAAAATAGACTTGGGAACTTTTCCCAAGAACTACAAAGAAAAACATAATTGGAACTAAATGGGTATTCAGAAATAAATTGAATGAGAATGGAGAAGTGGTAAGGAACAAAGCAAGACTTGTGTGTAAGGGCTGCTCACAAGTTGAAGGAATAGATTTTGAGAGACATTTTCCCCGGTGGAAAGAATGGAAGCTATCAAGATGTTTTTGGCTTTTGTAGAACACAAGGATTTCAAAGTTTATCAGATGGATGTGAAGTCTGCTTTCTTGAATGGAGAATTGGAATAAGTATACATGTAACAACCAAAAGGATTTTAGTCATCAGATAAACCTAATATGGTATGCAGATTGAAGAAGAAATTATATGGTTTGAAGCAAGCTCCCAAAGCTTGGTATTCAAGGTTGGATATGTATCTGATACAACAATGATTCAGTAAAGGTTCCACAATAGTAATCTCTACTTTAAAGTTGAAAAAAATCAAATCTTGATCGTTGTTGTGTATTTAGATGACATATTTTTTGGAGGAAATGAAGCTATGTGTAAGAAGTTTGCAGAAGAGATACAAAAATAGTTTGATATGTCTATGTTTGGGGATATGAATTTCTTCCTTGGGCTACAAATCAATCAAACAAATAAAGGTATATTCATTTCATAATCAAAGTATGTCAAACAGATGTTGAAGACATTTGGAATGGAAGACTCCAAGCTGGTATGTACTCCTATGGTTATTGGTTGCAAACTAAGCAAGAATGATGAATCCCCTAAGGCTGATTAGAGCAGGTATAGATCAATGATTGGTGGACTGCTATATCTAACTACCACTAGACTAGATATCATGCATGCAATTTTTCTTGTGGCTAGATTTCAAGAAGATCCTAGAGAGTCATATGTTACAACAATGAAGAGGATATTCAAATACTTAAAGGGCACTCCAGATCATGGCTTATGGTATCCAAAGGGTACTAACTTCACTTTGAGTGCTTACACAGATGTAGATTGGGTTGGTTGTGTTGATGATAGAAAGAGTACAAGTGGTGGTGCATTCTTTCTTGGATGTATATTGGTATCATGGCTAAGTAAGAAACAAGATTCATTTTCTTTGTCTACTGCAAAGGTTGGGTATACTATTGCAACATATTGTTGCACACAAGTGTTATGGATGAGACAAACATTAAAGGATATAAGAGTGGTGTATGATGATCCTATTTCTATCTTTTGTGACAATACAAGTGCAATAAAAATTTCAAAGATTCTAGTGATGCATTCAAGGACAAAACATATTTTAATTAGATATCACTTTCTAAGAGAGAAGGTTGTGGAGAATGAAGTGAAGCTTTAATATGTGCCTACAAAGGATCAGATTGTTGATATATTCTCTAAGGATCTTCTGAAGGATACTTTTGAGTATCTCTAACAGAAGTTGGGGGTTATTTCCCCTCCTTTGAACTAGATGCATAAGGAGATGAGTTAGTTTAGAGGATCTCAAGACTCATTCTTTTTTTGGACTGATGTTGGTGGCTACCTCTCAAGGGGAGTAGGTAGTGGCATTGTTGATTGTTGTAGTCAGAAGAGTGTGTGTCATCATTATGCAATGTTTACTAATTTGGTACAGTTTGGCATGTGCTTCTAAGGGGAACTATTTAGAGAAGTAAAGTAAAGGTGTTGTAGAGTAGTAGTAAGCAGGTTGGTTGATGTCAAAGGAAGAGAATAAACAATACAAATATTATGTCCTTTTCCATTGATGTTAAAGGGGGAGAGAAAAACATGTGAAAAAGAAAAAGTTATCAGGGAGAGAGAAACGTGTGAAAAAGAATAAGTAATAAGGGGGAGAGAAAGTTATAATCCATTTAGGAAGAGAGAAAAAAGTAAAGAAGACAAGCTACAAAGGGGGAGAAAAGAGAAAAGAAAATTGGTATGGTGTAGAGATGTTGTGTCTTTGATGGTTTTTCACATCATATGTTTCCATCAATGACAAAGGGGGAGATTGTTGCAAGTATGAGAAGTTGGTGGCGTTATTAATGCCAAAAAGCTTGTGTTTTCATTGATGTTTGTAGTTGAATGAGATGGTTGCAAGTATGAGAAGTTGATGTTATCCATGCTTTGATTAGTTACATTATGTTGTCATTAGTAAAGCTACTGGTGTCAGCCTCTAGTTTTTCTTTGATAAGCCTCTTTCTATGGATGAGGAAGTGTTGAAGATGACAAGTATGTGTCTCTAGTTCTTGGTTTCCAAGTGCTTTTGAGAAAAAATGATAAAAAAGAGGAAATAGTGTGTTGTAATGGTGTTCTGGGTTACAGAGTTGTGTTTTGGTTTTGCTCCACATTTCTTCTAGGTTGGAGATCTACCTGTGCAATTTAGATATGTTTTTCATTGTAGTTCAGAGGTGTTATATTCAATATTTGGTGTGTTGGAACATTGTACAAAGGAATTTGTGTTCACCAGTATGTGACTATGCATTGTAGAGGTGTCTGGGAGAAATGTTTCTGCTTCATGTTTCTCTGCAGTTATGTTTTGGGACTTGTGATTCTGAAGGCGTATTGATGGTATTGGTAGTTTGCCTCAATCAAGAGGGTTTGAGGTTTTGTTCTTCAGAAGATGGTTTTCTAAGCAACAGGGTATGGTAGAGTTGTTTGAGTGTACACACCTATACATTCTTCAAGTGGAAATTGTTGCAAAGTATTTTTTTGGATTTCAGGACGTTTAAGGAATATTCTAGATCATGTTTGAGCATGGTGTGTGGTTCACAAGTTGTCCTTGGGATTTATGAAACATGTACTTAAAATTTGAATGGTGTTTGCACAAGTAACGATCGACCTGGTCTTTACACTACATGTGAAGGATAATCATTGTTTGTGGCCGCATGTGGTTGAGTGATTTTTTTTATTATAGGATAATCAAGTTTTGATGGAGCCCCAAAACCCAATATAGATAGGTTTTATAAGGACCTGAAGCCCAGACAAAGAGAGAGTTGCATAAAATAAAAGACACAAACCATCAACAACCTAAACAACAACAACTAGAAAAGGCCCAACAAGTTGCACAAAATAGGTTTTGATAGGGACCTTGAATCCTTAAATAACTTGAGCACAACCTAAATCAGCCAAGCATAAATAAACCAACCACTTAGAACAACCAAACCTGAGCCTAGGAAAATAGTGAACATTTAATGGTGTAAAGCACCAACAATACCCTATTTCTTAGCAAAACCAATAAATCCAAATACCCCACCTCAATAGGGGTATTGGGAAACCCATCAAAAAATTATGAAACGTTAGCCTCCCTACAACACCATCCCACCTAGTAAACCAACCCAATCTCCAACTCTAGAGCATATGGCTCCCCTCTATAGGAGAGGATGAAATGAAAACCCTTACTATCAAAACCACATCTCTCTTGCTCGCCCCAACTCCACCTCAATAGGAATGGTTCTTCCTCAAAAGGAACAATCTCCCCCTCTATAGGAGACACCAACTAAAAATCCTGGCAAGAAGCGACTTTAGTAAGAAGGGCTGACACACCATCCCTTGGCAACACAAGCTTCAAGTATAGGTTGGAAGCAACTGAAAACTTCTCAAACATTGCGTATAACTAGGTCCAAAAAGAATAAAATAAGCATAACCTAGCCACCAACAAAAAAGCACCAACCTGAAGAGATTCCATTATCATAACTTGAGTGATATTGATTTGGGTCCCAATTAAATTTTGATGTGCTCTGCATTCACTTCTACTTGTAATAGAAGTGTTTTGGCATTGACCTAATTTAAATTTGCATGTTTAAGGTGGATAGTTGACTGTGGAGATGGTTTCAAGGTTGAAATAGTATAAGTATGAGTTGATTTGTTGAGAGATGTCAAGATAGATGCAAGAGATGTGAATGATGTGAAGTGCGGAGTGTTAGTGTATGAAATTGAGTAATGTAGTGTGAGCTTTCATGTGTTAGTTTGTTGGATGCAGTGAGCAGAAGGTGGCTACAATTCTTCAAATATGTTGTGAAGGTATTGAAGCCATTGTGGTGGATTCCTTGTTGCATTGAGATTCTTTTCTTTATGTAACATTCCTTTTCTATATTCTCTTCTATTTAGGAAGTGAGCCTTTTGGCAGTGAGCCTTTCTTCTTTGGGCAGTGAGCCTTATTGTATTTGGTGTTGATATTAATTATATTGTGAGCTAATCCTCACTGTGGTTTTTCCCTTCTTGTATTTTCCACGCAAATTTGGTGTTCTCTTGTTTACATGGTGTTAATTTGTTTCAGTTTATGTTATTTTTTTTTCATGCTACTTCATCATAACATAATTAAGGGTGTAATGAATGAATGTGGATCTGAATCTTAATGAGGGTTTTGAAGTTTTAAGTTACAACTAATTCACCCCCCTCTCATTTTTCTTGTGCATTCAACACATTTGTATTCAATCATATATTCAATCTTGTAATATTGCATCCATTATTGCAAATTTATGCTCTTTCTTTTCTCCTTTGTAGAAGGTTATTTTTGGTTTTGCAGGTGATCTTGGAGGCTTGAGTCCTTGAGTGAATCTAACATGGTATCGGATCCTTAGATTTGCAAACCCCTTCTCAGGTTTTGGAGACAATTATTCTTGATTTTTTGGCTATGGTGCAAATCTTGGTGGATATTGAAAACTTGAGTATGCTCTTCTCTTGCATCAAATGATGACCTAGAGAATAAAAAAAGTGTGATAGAAACACCAAATTTTTGGTTTTTTCTTTGTGTATTTGTATTATAGGTTCATTTTGGAGTATGGTTGTGCAAATCTAAGCTCATTATTGAGTTTATAATGTCCAATAAATTCAGATCGAACTTTTATTTCACTCAATTTGGCCATTGTATGATATAATTACAAATTGGGGTTTGAAGCTTAGATCTTGTGAACAATTTTTTTATTTGAGCACTTATAGCCCAAATGGACGCTGGAATTGCATTTAGATGAGCCAAATCCCTATTTTCATATCAAATTTTTCCATTTTTGGCGAATTTGATTTTTGGCAAATGTTTATTTTGCTAGGAGGGTCGTCACTACAGGCAAATTTCAACATTTATTTAAAAAATCATAACTTTTGATCCAGTAATCAGATGTTTATGAACAAGATATCATTGGAAAGTTGGTTTTGAGCACTTTTCAATGGTGTAGGTTATTTTTCATAATTTTTCTATTTGATATCTATTTTTATAGCTTGAAGTTGGATCTTATTTTTCGGCCTCCAAGCTCATAATTTTTTGCTTTGGACTTTGTTTTTCTCGATTCTTGCAGCATCAAGAAGGTATTGAGGAGCACTTCAGTTTTGTATATGCACTTTTTGCAAATTTGTTTCTAGAATTTTAGAATTTTAGTTTGAAGTTGATTTGGTACTTTTAGATACATTGTTGTAAATTTGCAAAAAATGTGTCAATTTCTTTGTGACAAAGGGGTTAATTACTTGTATTGTGAGGGGAAATTTGTTAATACTCTTATAATTTTTTATTTTATCATGGATTTACCAAAAGTGGTGTCTCAAACTCCATATAACTATCATGAATGGAAATCACAAATTGAGATATTATTGTTAAAATTGAAGTTGCAAAGAATCACATTTGATACAGATCCAAAACCCATAGGAGCTACAAAAAGAAGAAAATGGTTTGATAGAAGAGATGAAGCACTTGGTACTCTTCTTTTGTCCATTTCTTCAGATCTTAGATACCATGTTTCATCTTGCACACATCTTAATCAAGTTTTTCCTATCTTAGAGGGTCTCTTTGGTAAGCCAGATAAAATGAGGAAATTTAAGTTGGTGAATGAACTAATGGGTCTTAATCCATTAGATTTTGATAATATCGAAGACGTCTTCTCTAAGATCAATTCACTAAGATTACAGTTATCTAATTGTGGGGTCACTAAAGAACATGAAAAGTTGATTCTTCCTATTCTTTCTAAGCTTGGTCCTGATTATTCAGTGTTTGTTTTTTATGATATAATGAATTCCCTTGGAAATGCATACAAAATGCCTTCTTTTGATGAATTTGTAGCTCGGATCACAAGGGAACAAGAAAATAAGTTGGTACTCATGGGCACATTGAAGTCTTTCACATCTCATGCTCCTTTTGTAAAGGACTCAAAGGCTTCAAGTAGAAAATGTAAGAAGTAGAATAAGGCCCCCAAGTCTAATGAGCAAGGTAAAGATTTACCTTCACCATAACACTCCTGAGTCCACACCCTTTTCTAAAGAGGAATCATCTAAAAATAAGAAGTTCAAATGTGCATATTGTAAAAGGCTAGGACATGATGAGCATAGATGTTATAATAAGAAGATTGATGAACTCACACACCTTCTTCAAAATAATAACATACAGTTTCCCTCATTAGTGTCTTCTTCAGCATCTCAATCGGCAACCCCTTCATCTTCACAGTTAGAGAATATAGGATATACAACTAGTTTGAAAAAAATGAAAGGAAAAGAACTCTTGGCCTCTACAAGTCCTGAATCTAATAGATGGCTTCTTGATTCAGTGGCATCTCATCATATGGCATATTCTATGGGAATGTTCTCTTATTTTGAGTATTATAATTCACCTCATATTTTGATGGGTAACAATACTTATATGAAGGTAAGTGGGAAGGGTTCTATTGACATGGGAGAGGGAACTTTTAATAATGTACTTTGTGTTCCTTCTTTGTCCACTAATCTCCTTTTTATTTATCAAATTACTCATGGTAGTCAAGGTAAAATAGTTGAGTTCACTCTTGATAGGGTGTACATAAGGGACTTTAAGACTAGGGATATTGTTTCTATCAAGGTGGTTGATCATTTGTCTCATTTATATTCCTTTTCACATTTTACTTCAGAAGAAGATATTGTTCCTTTGACTACATCTCACACTCCTTCATTAAGTGTGAACCATGTTTGTGAGGAGAAGTTTGGTCATATAAACCTTGATGTTCTAGAGACCAATGTTGAGCTTCCTACTCCTATACCTCCTACTTCTTCAGCCATCAGTGCTTCTATTCAATAGGATTCTCATAGTTTTTTAGATCTTGCTTTGTGGGATGAGTATTTGACAGGTATTTCTAACTTGTTTATGGAGTCTCATAATGTAGATTTGGAGGACACACTTGAGGGGGTTTGTCTCCTATTTGATGACAGTATCAACACAACTATTATACCATCATCTTTGTCTTTGGAGATTGATATTTATGATTCTCCTCATTCTCTTGATTTTTCATGTTTCTTGGTTGATTTTGACCATGATTGTCTTGTGGCTTATTCAAGCTTGGAGACTCCTACTCAGTTTTGAAAGGCATACATTTTGAGACTTCATCCTTCCTCCTTTTAGTTGTACATGGAGTGGCTTCTTCATCAGTATATGGATTTGTTTCTTCCTAAGGGAAGATGTGTTGCTTGCAAACATTGGATCGTCTTTATTTTCAGGCATTCTTCATCAACATTGGAGCTTCTTTATTGTGAGGGGATATCTTGTCTCTCTATTTCCCTATTATGGGGGGGTAATTGATTGTATATACATGATGGATGTAGTCCTTGGGGGTACCATTTAGTCCATAAATCATCTTGTTTGTTTCATTTCTCTCTTTCGGAAAGGAGTTTTGTCCCACAAAGTTTCACCTTTTATTTGTTTGTGAGAGGTTGTATTGCATTTGAATTGTAAATGGGTACCTAACATGGCCTCGTATTTGGGACCCATCTTCATCTTCATCTTCATTTTTGCATAGTTTGCATAATAATCTTCTCCCTAAGTTGCACTTAAAGGGGTTTGTGGTTATGAATAAATGTCTTGTACCTAGTTAATTCACTCACTAGGTAATTAGGGGATGCATTCACATGCTAAGTTTACTTAGGATATAAGATTCTTTCTAGAATTCTTATTTGGATTTTATAGAACTCAACTTATCTAACTTGTAATGCTTTATTCCTAGGTAGTTAGGTTGTTTAGTTATCTCATGTTATAGGATTAAGACACTTGTCATAATCTTGTCTAATCCTATCTCTCACGTTGTCTTTATAAGCAAGGTCTTTCATGTACATTTGTATTCAATCATATATTCAATCTTCAAATATTGCATCAATTATTGCAAATTTATGCTCTTGTTTTTCTCCTTTGTAGAAGGTTGCTTTTGGCTCTACAGGTGATCCTGGAGGCTTGAGTCCTTGAGTGACTATAAAAAAATTGAGTTCTTTTTTAATCTTCAAACAAGTATAACTTTCATGTACAAACTCCTTTTTTTTAATATTTTAAAAATCTTATCAATATTTCATAAGAAATATAATGGTGCAATATTTTTTTTTAGTATTATGTCTTCTTTTCATATTTTTGGCTAATATTTTAATGCAACATCTTTTCATGATCAAAATATAAAACTCATAAACCATCCTTTTTTCAAGCCAAAGAACAAAAAACATAAGACTTCTAATGTATTAATTTTGCATGATGACTATTTAGAAGATAATTTTTATAGACTATTTTTTTTCTTTCTATTTGCTTTGCTTGTTTGTGTATTTTTCAAACTATTTTTTTTAGGGATCAAAAACACTTTAGACAATTTAATCTAGTTAATTAAAGAATTAGTGTCTTGTAATTGCAAAGGAGTGTGTGTGTGTGTTTGTGTATTCTCTTCTCTTTTACACTTGCATGAATTTGAGAATTAGAAACATCACTTTTTCCAAAAAAAATTGTTTAGGAATCTTTCCTTGGATTTCATCGCTAAGGGAGAAACCTCCAATCTACTACTCTAGTGGATTATAAAGAGTGGGGGGTGAATCAAAAGACATGCCTCTTGGAATTTGTGACTTTGTCATTCGGGCTGAGCCCACAAGAAATTTATACCCTAGGGAAGTGGAGGAGAAGGGTGGGTACCCTTTTCTCCCAATTTTTTAACATCTTTGCATTTTTAAATTCATAGATTAGGCCTCATGTTCCCTTGTTGCACATGAATAATTCTCATAGAATGCATGTATAGCCCAGATAAGACCTTTTGGTTATCTTTTATTATGGTGCAAGGTAAATATTACCCCTTGAAGTTACTCACAATGTACATATATGTGTTTAGATAGAGCTAACCTTGGGTGAAGCCTATGACCATATTTGGTAAGGGGTTTTTGTGCAAGATGACTCTCCCTAACTATCTTGCACCCAATAGATGGTATTAGTAGTTAATTTTATTGTGGACTTGTTAGCACCCTACAATTTGTACCTACCAGGTTGATGAATTCATATTGCTTAGATACTTTGTGTTTCCCTTTGCATATCCCATCAGTTATAACCAATTAGAGGTATCCTAATAGTTTATCATGCTCAAAGTTCCCCTGGTAGTTGCCTTACCTCTTTGCCAGGTTGCGGTAAAAAAACTTGTTTGATTGGGAAAAAGGATATAGGGTATAAACCATACTCCTCCCAATTGTTTTATGGATTAAAGGTGATTACAACATCCACTTGGATACAAACCTTAATGGAAGAACCAAAATGGTACACCAGAGCTTTAATCCAATGTTTTAAATGTGTTTTGATGGTTGATTTGGATAATTGTTAATTGAATAATTTTTAGGATACAATGATCTAAATATGTAAAACTATGAAAATGCAACAATATATTATGATTTTTGAGAAATTGAATGCAACAAGATAAAATTGAACCCAAAAAGGAAAAGGGTAGACATAGATGCACCTGGTGTGAAAATTTGGGGCTAAAAAAGATAGTCTAGGGCATGGTGCACCCCAAACTAAGCTCCTATTTTTTAAGATATGATTTCACAGGCCTGAGGTCACCAATCTATAGCTTATGTCCTCTTGGAGTTGCTATCGAAACTTCATCTATTAATGAGAAAATGAATATTCCATGACCTAACAACTTGTAGGGTTTGAATGCACAAATGAACAAATAGCCTTCACTTTTCCTTCAATTCACTTCAGATCTGTAGCCTACACACATGAGAAGAGGGGAAGGGTTGTTCCATATAGGGGCTTTCCTAAGTAAAACACCATGTTGGTATTCCTACCTCCACAATGGAAAATTATGATATAAAATAGATCTTATCCTTGGTTGGATAGAGGCTAATGATAAACAAGTAATGAATTGACAACTTGCTATAACTCACCACTTAGATTTGACATCCTTGATGGAGTTAAGTCATACTAATTACCTTCAAGGATTAAATTTTGCTTGACTTGAATTGATTTAAAAACCTACAAGTGTTATTTCTCACAAACAAAATGCATGCAAAACATGAAAAAAACTTACATAACACATGACATGATGCTTGAATGATGAAATGTTGTAAAAAAGATTGATAACTCTAATCTTGATTGCTTTTAGGTTATTTGATTTGATCAGGTGAAAGTGCTAGGATTGAAAGGGTGAAAATACTTTGTATTTATATATAATTCTTATAATTTCCCAAAAATCAAATACCGATAGTCGATAATTGAAATTGGAAATTCAAATAGTATTACCATAGACTTAAAACCATGTTGCATTTTTACAACATACTACAAATATTTTCTTTGAGACTAGTTCTATGCAAACTATAACAAAATTGCTACAATTCATTTCAAATCCATTAAAAATATATATATTCTTGGACACAAACATGTACTACTATAATACCAAATGTTGGGAATAAGATCCTATTAAATTATATGATTGATATATTGGGATAAAGCAACTACTTAAGATTATATGATCAAAGAATAAAATATTGAAATACTATATTCAACAATATAGAAAGTAACATATCAAATAGTATGCAACCACAACAAATACATGAGACGACATATTTTACATGGGAAACCCTTACAAGAATAAAAATCACTACCAAAGGATTTCCCTAGTTATATTGTTTAGAATACAAAGATCCAATATAACTAGTGTCTTTACGAAGTCTTAAACTATAGGCGTATAACATATCCTCATTAAGAAATATCATAAATAGATTCATCAACCCCACTTCCTCACTAGAGTAATTAGGAGCTACTATCGTATACAAACACCAACCAAGCTTGTTTTATTTGCAAGTAGCTAGATATACACCAATCATCTTAGCTATCTAACAACCTCATATAATACCAATCATAACATAGTTATAAAATGATTGTATGATGATGTCAACAAGTTCCACACACTACCAAACATGATTTCTCCACACTAATGATCATAGAATATTATATTTATGTTGCAAAATAGTTATCACATAGCTATCAAAAGCTCTTGGTATGAACATGTCTTCCTATATAGACACTATGACCAACACTGAGTTTGCAATAGAAAATCCAACTTCTTGATTTTTTATTTTGTTTGTGCTATCTAAGAACATACTTCATAACATTATATTTATCTTTACTATTGTCACATGCACTTTATCTCTACTGCATATGTACTTGTTTTAGCGTAGAAAATTGTATGCACTTACAATTTCATGCTTAATTTGGACCTATTTTAGTGACCCTTACATTTATGCATTTTAAACCCCTCCTAAATAGGCCCTAATTCCCTTTATTATGCAATATGAGGCCTATTTTTACCTTTTTTCAACACTGAAAAAAAAATTGAACAAATACAACCAATCATTAATTTTCCCCCGATCAAGTGTGTCCTAGAAATTTGGGACAGGACCCAGTTTCCCATGGACGACTGGGTTCCCCTTTTTAGCTAGGACCCAAATTTTAAAAGATTGTTGGTGACATTTTAAAATTCAAAATTTAAATTCTAAATGCTAGCTAATGTGATCTAATTGTCAAGAAATTAGTGAAATGCCTATAAATACCTAGTCTTTTCATTATTTCAAAACTATAAAAAATATCATTTCAACAAGCAAGAAAATTTTAGTCTTGGAGCAACATTATTTGAGATTGCAGGTCTTCGAGTCCGTTTGCAGATTTGATCAAGCATTTATCACATGATTGAAAGTTGAAGTTTATGGAAGAGCATGATGGATTCTAGGATTGGGAGATGCATTTGGCCACTTCCCTCTACCTAATGACTTGTTTCCTTGGTGCTCTCATCTTCAAATTTCATTCTACTTGCAGCCTAAAGCAAGGTATCATTACATTTTCAGATTTACTTAGGGTGTTTTGAATTCTCCATAATTGGATCTTATCATTATCATATAGGAATCACACTCTAATGTACTTGAGTGGGGTTTCATTGAATTTAGCTCATATCAACCTTAGATAAACATAAGGTTAGGGCTCGCACAAACTGTCTTTTATCTAATCTTTGATTATTTTTTGAGGTTTAATTACCAAAAAAGGGGTTTGATTGAGGAAAACCCCCATATAGCCACCCAAACAATTTCTTTTGCAAATTTTACAAGTTCAGATTTGAAAACAAAGATTTGTAGGTACAGGAACAAAGAGAAAACAAAAGGTTTCAAGATCGAACTTTGAAGTTTTGGAAAGGCCTACAAAGACCTAGTCGCCCGGGGACAACCCAATCCTGCTACAACACTCAAATCCAACTTTTGGTGATAGGTACACATTAGTCTACACCTTTCAAATCCACTTGTAGAATTTTTTTTCATTTGTTTACCTTCGAGAAATTGTATTTATCATATTAGGTCATTTAGTTTAATTAAGTTAATCATTTTAAATCACTTCTACATCATTCCTACCCCCAAATAGATGCATATCCAAATATGATTGACTCATCTTTGACGTTGAAAGTCAATCTATGTGCCTTGTTGAGATGCATCTTAATGAATCTATATAAATGATGTGACAATACACCTTAGGTCATTAAGGTGTACCACATTTTTTATGTTTCACTTGCATAGTCATGCATTCTTACAATGACACTAAGTTCATTACATAGTTATGACTTCTTTTCCAAATTACTTGTGGTTGCTAACATAACCACATCACACATAGATAAACCACCACATTGGATTACAACACCTAACATTTACCACATCCTACTACATAGACAAACAAACACTCTTAAAGAATCTCTATAGGTGATCAATACACCTACGTTCCAATAAAAATTTAATTGCACTAATAATGTAGTCGAGTATGAGGCACTGGTTCGTGGATTGCTATATGATAAGTAGAAGGCGATAAAGATGCTATAATTTTATGGTTATTTAGAGTGGATGGTAAATAAATTAAGGTCATAATTTATGGTAATGAATTCCTTAATGAAATCATAGAAACACCACATATAGGACTTGTTGGAATCCTTTAATGCTTTTAAATTTTAGTCTATTCCCTAGAAATAAGATACAAAATCAAATAGGACGGCTTTGATTAGATTACGATTTAATTTTATGAGACTTTCTAGTAAATAAAGACAATGTGAAGTTAATCATTAGGATCCTTGTGATAGATAATGAGTGACATGGATGGTGTTTTAGAATGATGAGAATATTATATCCACTTCATCTATCAAACACCTAGATGGTTGTTGACATAATCATTATTTGTCATCCTTCATTTTATGGTTTAATGTTTTTCCTAAATAGTATTTTTATTGTAATTATTCTATTTTTATTTCTCCATATTGCTTGTGTAGATGGTAATTATTTAAAGATGTTAAATCACTAGATACGTGTTTGATGTTTGATCTAGTAGTATATTGTTATGTGTATGTATATAAATATGCAAAGTGTATGTATACACTTGTATGCTAAGTTCTTTGTACTTAATATAGTCACACACACACACATATATATCGTCCCCAATGGATTGTTGTATATTTGATATAATTATTTATATAATATAATTTGACAAACCAAATTGAATCCATACATTAGAAAAAAATAATAATTGCATCAATTTCCTTAAGGATCTTCTTACAAGGAGTATGAATTCATGTCCTACCAAGAAAGTCCACAATCATTAAAAAAAAAAAAAATTCCCCCTTTGGAAATGGGAAAAACTCCTAAAAAATTCATGTAGATTCCTTTTCATGTATTAGGAAAAGGGTGTTGTATGCCACATACAAGGAAATAACTATTTTAATTATGTAAAATAAATATTTATTTGTGGTGTGTCTTTGAGGGATTTTTTTAGCCAAATTAAATATTTATTTTGGTCCACTTGTAAAAGATGCGTGTAACCTTGGTTACATATTTTGTGTGAGTTGAATATAGGAAGAATATTTAATATTGGGAAAACTTAATGGCTGAGGTTGGCTAGTTTGGGGTTGGTTGTCATTGTATTGAACTATCTTGTTGAGTGCATATGTGAATCATGGCATGATATGTGTGGTTGAATGGTTACCCATTATTCTTAGACACGTGAAGGATGCATTGGAAGAGCTTGATGTTTCAAAAGTATTCATGAAGACTCTATAAGTGTATTGTAATATTTTTATTGTTGGATAATACATTGATTGTGGATGCTTTTGGAGGTTGAGTTTTCATCTTAAAGGTTTTCCTAGGGTATATCTTGTGTAATATTGTGGTATGTCTTTGATCTTCACATTATAGTTATTTTGTAAGTTTGTATGCATGCTTTTATCTTATAGGGTTATGTAGGAAATGGTTTGATCAAATCGATATACATTTTCCTAACAAGTGGTATCAAAGCCATGCTTATGGTTAAGGGAGTGAGAGATCAATAATTTTTGTTTAACCCTTGTTTGAGCATATTTGATGCAAATTTGAATTT
This sequence comes from Sequoia sempervirens, assembly GCA_007258455.2. NCBI lineage: Eukaryota > Viridiplantae > Streptophyta > Pinopsida > Cupressales > Cupressaceae > Sequoia > Sequoia sempervirens. Next base: position 23,603,686 of record VDFB02047397.1, read on the forward strand.
GAGGCAATGTTGGAGAGATTCAAATATTTCAAGGTATGATATATGTGTGTAGGTTGAGATTTGTAGATTTTGGTTCTTGTGGTTTATAGATTTGTGGTTATTTTTGTAGATTTGGGGTTTCAAAAAGGGACATTTCAAGGTGTTAACCATGATGGATTTACGGAGAAAGTTTCATTGATGACCCCCTAGGAAAAAATGAACCTCACCATTGCATTCAAAAGGCACAATATATAAAGATTGACATAAAACTCAACCTATTTTGGCCACTAAGGCCTAAAAAAATTGCCCCATCACCCTTTCTTAGTCATTTGGCCATAAAATTGTACTGTTGCAATGTCATTAGAATATTTTAAAAAAAATGAAAACATGTGCTATGAATTTATAAAAAAAAAAAAAAAAAAAAATTATAGTGGGGAGTTCCATAGACCCCCGTACCCATTGTGGCATCCCTACACCAATGGTACTGGTTGATAGCGGGTATAGGGTCTTGTCAATCTCATTGGAAATTGGTTGACCCTTCACTAGAAACTTATGGTCAACAAACTCTTAGGCCCCTAGTCCCAACCCTTAGTTGGGTGACATCAAAAGAACAACCCTTATAAGTAAAACAAAAAATTTAAAAAATTGAATAATTAAAAAAAATTAAAATTATTTTCAAGTTTTCCACCATTGCCTACACTGATACTGCCCTACACGCCAATCAAGTGCTACTCCTATGCTAACACTAATGTCAACTATATGGTTAGTCATATTGATGGCCACCTTTGTGTTGTTATATGGAGCCTAATCAGACTCGGAGGTTAAATTTTCCACACTTTTATCGACACAACTTCCCCCACAAATTATTCAATGAGGGTTTGGGGGCAGTGCCCCCAAGATGGGGTCAAGGTGCAACACCCCTTGCGGGGTCTAGGGGAAACACCCCTGAAACCTCAAACAACTTTTATTATTTATAAAGTCGTCGGGAGTTATTTTTTAAAACAGCTAAGGGTTAGGGTTTTCATTGATATTGTATTGTAGCATTTGCAGCGATATTGAGTTGCAAGGATTGTTGGTTGTAATTGGTTTGATTTGCTAGATAATAATATTGGACTCTCTATTGGTGGATGTAGCCCGAGTTTGGGTGAACCACGTTAAAAATTGTCTCTCGATGTTATTATTTTTATATTTTTTCATTCCTTTGTTTGATCTTTATTTGCATTTAATAGATATTTTTTGCATGCAATTCCTAACAAGTGGTATTAGAGCGGGTTGTGTTCGATTATCGTCTGCAAGGTCTCATGGTTGAGTGGGAATCTCATGGTTAAGTGGGAGCAATGGCGGACAAGGGTAAATTGAAGGTAGATAGATTCAATGGGTAGAACTATCAGTTATGGAAGATGCAGATGGAGGATTATCTCTATCAGAAGGATTTATGGAGGTCATTGGAAGGAATAGCCAAGAAACCGGAAACAATGACTGATGAGGATTGGAATCTTCTGGATAGAAAGGCATTGGAAACCATTCGTTTATGCCTAGCACAATCGATGGTCTTCAATATTACAACAACAAAGACAACTCAAGAGTTGATGGAAACCCTAGAAAATTTATATGAAAATCCTTCCGCTTTGAATAAGGTATTTATTATTCAAAGCGTTTATTTAGTATGAAAATGGTAGAAGGTGAGTCAGTTGTTGATTATTTAAATGAGTTTAATACGGTTACTAGTCAATTAACTTTTGTAAGTGTAAACTTTGATGAAGAAGATAGGACTCTTTTGATTGTGTTCTTTGCTTGAAAGCTAGAATATTTTGGTAATGGATGTTAGCAATTCTATTTCTGGTTCGAATACATTGAAATTTGATGATGTTGTTGGTGTTATTTTGAGTGAGGAAATTCGTAGGAAAAGCTCAGGTGGAACATCCACATCACATAGTGTTTTGAATGTAGAAAGTAGGGGCAGAACAAAGGAGAGAGGAAACAATTCTAGAAGTCGTGGGAAGTCATGAGGAAAAACAAAGGAAAAAGGGTCCCAATCTAGAGACAAGAGGGATTGCTAGTATTGTGGTAAGTCGGGTAATTTAAAGAAAGATTGATGATCTCAGAAAAATAAAGGAGACAAAAAGGAAGGAAGTAAAGAGGAAAATTTGGTAAGTAACAAATCTGATGAGGATTCTTTGATTCTTTCCCTTGATAATGTCGATAATTCATGGGTTTTAGATTCAAGGGCCTCATTTCATGCTATGCCCCATAGAAGTTATTTTCTTGATTATGTCTAAGGGGATTTTGGGTTGGTTCATTTGGGAGATAACGAACCCTATCAGATTGTTGGAAAGGGAAGAATTAAGATTAATTTCTAGAATGGGAATCATTGGCAACTACAAGATGTAAGGCACATTCCAAGGCCAAGTAGGAATTTAATTTTTAGCAAGGCAACTAGGTGATGAAGTTTGCATAGTTACTTTTAATGATAAAAATTGGAAGGTTTCAAAAGGTACCTTAATAGTAGAAAAATTTGTGAAAGTAGGAACCTTATATCTTTGTACAGGTCATACTATTCCTTCTACTTTAGTTGTTGTAGAGAAAACACAAACAAGTTCAGGAACAGTTGTTCTAGGTTCACAAGAAGAGACTGAAATAGTTGTTGTAGGTTTTGAGAGAACACTGTGGCATAACATACTTGGGAATATGAGTGAAAAAGGTATGAAGGTACTTCATTCTAAGAAATTTTTACCAGGTCTTAAATGCATTAATATGGATTTATGTGAAAGTTGTGTGTATGGAAAACAAAAGAGTTATTTTTCTCAAAGATGGGAAGCAAAAGAAATATGAAAAGTTGGAGCTTGTGCATACAGATGTATGGGGACCAGCTCAGGTATCTTCTCTCAGTGGCTCTCGGTATTATGTCATATTCATAGATGATGCAACTAGGAAGGTTTTGATTTATTCCCCTAGGTAGAAATATGATGTATTTGAAACATTTAAGAAATGAAGAATCTTGGTTGAGAATGAGACAAGTAAAAGATTAAAATGTCTTAGATCTAATAATGGTGGTGAGTATTGCAGCAAAAAAATTGAGGATTATTTTTCCTTTAATGGAATTTGTAGGCAGAAAACGGTTCCAGGGACTCCACAAGAAAATGGAGTGACTAAGCGCATGAATAGGACAATAATGGAGCATGCAAGGAGCATGAGATTGCATGTTGGGTTGCCTTTAAACATGTGGGAAGAGGTTGTCAATACCATTGTATATTTCATTAATAAAGGTCCTTCAGTTCCTTTGGGATGTGGTATTCCAAAGGAAGCATGGACAAGTAAGAAGGTGAGTTATTCTTTTCTCAAAACCTTCGGATGTGAAGCATTTGCACATGTAGATTTTGAAAATAGAACCAAGCTAGATGCAAAATCAAAAAGGTGTATCTTCATTGGATATGGCATTGATGAATTTGGTTATAGGCTTTGGGATGTTGAAAATCTGAAAATTGTGAGAATCAGGGATGTTGTATTCAATGAGAAGGTATTGTACAAAGATCAATTGCAGCAGCATGAGAAGAAAGAAAAGGATTTTGTAGTGTTGGATGATACTCTAGATAGTAATGTTTTAGTGGTTCCTCATGCTCCGCAACAACAACAAGAAATACCACAAACTCCAGTGAATGTTAGACGGTCAACAAGGATAAGTAGATCTCTTGAAAGGTTTTCTCCCTCTTTGTATTCTATTTTGTTAACAGATGTTGATGAACTAGAAGGGTATGATGAGGCTATGTAGGTTGATACAAAGGTTCAGTGGGAGCTTGCAATGAAAGAAGAAATGGACTCCTTGCGGAAAAATCAGACTTGGGAATTATGTAAGTTGCATGTAGGTAAAAAGGCTTTACCAAAAAAATGGGTTTATAGGATGAAAGAGAAAGATGGAGGTAAGAACATATTTAAAGCTAGGTTAGTTGTCAAAGGATTTGCACAAAAAAAAGGCATTGATTTTGCTGAAATTTTTTCTCTGGTAGTTAAGATGACTCTTATTCATACTATTTTAAGTACTGTGGTTGTTGAAGATTTGCATTGGAATAGTTAGATGTGAAAACCGCCTTTCTCCATGGTGATTTGGAGGAGGAGATATATATGGAACAACCCCAAGGATTTGAGGTCAAAGGTAAGGAGAAATTGGTGTGCAGATTGAAGAAGAGTTTATATGGCTTGAAACAAGCACCTTGGAAATGGTACTTGAAAATTGATAGTTTTATGGCTGAACAAGGCTACAACAGGTGTAATTATGACCATTATGTTTATTTTAAGAGGCTGGATAATGACAACTACATTATTTTATGTTTATATATTGATGACGTGCTTGTAGTGAGGTCTAACATGGATCACATAAGTGAGTTAAAACAATAGTTAGAAAAATCATTTTCTATGAAGGATTTGGGGGTAGCAAAACAAATCCTTGGTATGAAAATTTGTAGAGATAGGAAGAACAAAAAATTGACTCTATCTCAGGCTAATTATGTTGAAAAGGTGTTGCAAAGATTCCATATGGAGAATGCAAAAGTTGTCAGCACACCTTTTCCTAGTCATTTGAAATCGACTAAGGAGATGTGTCCAAAGACACAAGAGGGGGAAGACAAAATGTCCATGGTACCATATGCTTCAAATGTAGGAAGTTTAGTGTACAGTATGGTATGCACAAGACCAGATATTGCATATGTTGTTGGAGTCATAAGCAGGTATATGAGTAATCCTGGATTGGAGCATTGGAATGCAGTAAAATGGGTTCTTGGGTATTTGAGAGGTACATCCAATAAACATTTATGTTTTGGGGGCTCTAATACTAATTTAGTAGGTTATGTAGACTCAGATTTGGCAAGGGATATTGATACCAAGCAGATTACTATAGGTTATGTCTTTACTATAGGTGGGACAATAGTGAGTTGGATCTCTAGGTTGCAAAAGGTGGTTGCTTTATCCACCACAGAGGTAGAGTATGTAGCTGCAATAGAGGCAAGCAAGGAGATGATATGGCTGCAATATTTCATGGAAGAATTGGGCAAATGATAGGCTAATGGTTATTTGTTTATAGATAGTCAAAGTTCCATACATCTTGCAAAGAATTCTACCTTGCATTCAAAGACCAAACACATACAGTTGAGGTATCACTTCATTCAGTTAGTGTTGGATGATGGACGGTTTAGGCTGGAAAAGATACATACAGATGAAAATCCAGTGGATATGTTTACAAAGGCAGTGACAAGGGAGAAGTTGATCTCCTCTTCAGCTTCGGTTGGTCTTCAAGACTGAAAACAATAAAAACAGAACAACAGGGTCCAGGGTGTTTATTTCTAGTGGGAGTTACAGGGTCAGCAGTGTTAGGATTAGTCTCCAAGTGGTAGATGATATGTTGTGGAGTTTGATCAGTCTCCAAGTGGGAGATTGTTGTTATATGGAGCCTAATTAGACTAGGAGGTTCAATTTTCCACACTTTTATCGGCGCGGTTTCCCCCCCAAATTATTCAACGGGGGTTTGGGGGCAAGGGCCCTTGCGGGGTCTAGGGGCAGTGCTCCTGAAACCTAAAATGACTTTTATTATTTTATAAAGGTGTCAGGAGTTATTATTTAAAACAGCTAAGGGTTAGGGTTTCCATTGATATTGTATTGTAGCATTTGCAGTGGTATTGAGTTGTAAGGATTGTTGGTTATAATCGGTTCAATTTATTGGATAATAATATTGGACTCTCTGTTAGTGGATGTAGCTTGAGTTTGGGTAAACCATGTTAAAAATTGTTTGACATTGTTATTATTTATATGTTTTTCCATTCCTTTGTTTAATCTTTATTTGCATTTAATTGATTTTTTTGCATGCAATTCCTGACACTTTGGTCCCTTTTTGGCCTAAAGGAAAAAAATTCTTCCAAGTGCATAACTTTCACCCATGGTATCAAATTTGTGACTTCCAATTGTAAAAATTTCTCTTTGAGCACTACATAGTGGCATAGGTTTAGTTTTTATATTTTTATTTTTTGTTGGAATTTGGTGTCGTGAATCTAGCATTTCACGACATTGGTTAACAAGTCGTAACTTTTGCATATGGAATCAAATTTTATATTTTTAATAGGAAATGAAGAGAATGTGTAGTGTACTATAGAGTGGCTCAAGTGGTTTTTTAATTGGATGAGTAGAGAGAGGGTTGTAATTATTTGATCACTTGTAGGAGCCTAAGATTTAGGGTGTGATTCTATGAGCATCCAAATGAATTGGAATGAAAAAACTTATGGGAGTGCATGTTTTAATGAGTCCAATATGATGGTACATTTGGCTATCCTATTTGGAACTTCTTGGTATAGGTTTACATGTGCTTTATAGTTTGGACTTCGATGGAGATAAGTACATAGTTTATCTTTAGCTTTAAGGACATGTTTGATACATGTATGAGATTTGGAGTCTTAGTTTAGTTTGAGTTTAGTATAGGTATATAGATGGTGTTAATTATGATGTCATGGATGTTCATGTGCATTTGAGGATTGTTACAACATGGTCATGTATTTGGTTGTTAGGTTGTGGTATTGATTGATTTGTGATTACAGGTGGTGGTGTGTTTCAGTTTTAGGAGATTGTTCTATGTCCTATATGCTTGTTTAGTTCCTTGACTATGGTTACTTGATAGTGGATTTATTTGGAAAATCACATCTACAAGTAATTTGGTGTTTGATTCTTGATAACTATAGGTTATTACTTGGTTATCTCAATTTTTAGGTTACTAATGTGATGGTGATTTTTCATGTTAAATTGATTGAGGATCTACAAGTTATGCAATTTTATGGGTTTGCCACCCATTTGGTTGCAATGGATGACTTTGATGTGGATTGTAGATATCCACATGTATTTTAAGTGTTGATTTAGATTTTGTTAGTTGACCTTGTTTGTGGTCATTTATACATTGGTATGTTGCATTGGGATGATAGGATGGATGAGTAGAGTGCATGGATAGTCATCTATTGGGAATTTTAGCATGTTGTTTATCATGATGTCATGGATAGCTTGGTTACACTATTTAGTGGGACTTTTTTATAGTGATGGTTTGGTGGTGGTTTATATTCTTATCTTGGAGATCTTGGTTCTAATTTATTCTCTAAAGCTAATGGAATAGTAGTTAAGTGTGTGTTGATCATGGGTCACGATCTTCATTTAGGAGATGGTTATCATGATGCCATGGAAAGCTCAGTATCATGATTTAGTAGGAGCTTTGGAAATGATGTGGATTCATTTATTAGTGATGAATGATATTCTATAGTGGTAATTGGTGTCATGGAGGAGCTCTTGGATCCTATTTGTTGTAATTAAATTCCTTTGACATCTTGAGTTTCATTGGAAATATATGGTAATTTTCATGTGATTGGAGATGTTGACATCTTTTTTAGTCGTGGAGGATTGTTGGAGTCTTTTGTTGAGGTTTCAATTTATGATTTATCAATTTTGATAGGTGATCCTTGGTTGAGAATATATTTGGTGTTGTGTCATGGTGGAATCTTGATTTCATATTAGATTTTTTTCATGCTATAGGTGCTCTTGGGAGTAGTATATGTTCATTAGAGCATATTATCTTCTTTGGAGGAGATGTTAGGTCATGATTTCATGATGTGCTCTTGATTCTATGATTGGAGATTTGAAAATGGTTTGGATATTTCTCTTGGTATTGAGTACATTGGTCATGTGTTTGGTAGCTTCATGAGAGTGTGGTGTTGCATTTAAAGTTTAGCATGGATTGATCAGTTATAGGTTTTCATGTACACCTAGAGACTTGGGTGAGGCTAGAGTTATCTTGAGTTCGGAGATATTCGTTGAGATGATTACACTTTGGAGGTTTTAATAGGAAGTATGAGGATCCTTCACCTAGATATGGATGTGAGTTCATGATGGACCTATAGAGAAGATTAATCTTAGAGAAAGTCATGGTGGCTTGGTGTATCTTGGAGGAGCAATGTCATTCCCTACTCTTGACCTACTTCATGGATAATCATTTGAGATATATTTCTCACTTGGATTTTTAGATGCATTATGTTTTATGGTTTGTCTTCACATGGATACGGATCTTGAACTATTCTTGCTAGTTATGGAGTTTTCATTTGAGGAGTGTTTGGCATGCTTATCTCCTTATGCAAAATAATTTATTTATGATGTCATTTATGAGGATTCTAGGAGATGTTTTTGGGCTTTATTCCTAGTTTGGAAATGGACTTGAATTTGTTCTTCCTTTGTTAGAGAGACTTACATCTATGTTGTTTATATGAGATACATATGATTTTTTTTATCCATGAGATTGAATGGTTGGGTGTTGTTAAGGATTTTCATTTGGGGATGTGAAGGAGACATCTTACTTGACACAACTTGGCACTTTGAGATGATGGTATAAATACATGTTATGTGGTATGATCTATATGTTTTCTCTCTTTTTTCTATGGCTACTTTTTGGAGGTTCATGTTCACATGTTTTGGTGCTGTGGAATTGAGAGAGTTGTGGTGACTTATTGTGAGAGAGTATGTAAGGGTTTTTATTACATGTGTGCAATTTTGTGATTGTTCTTTGTTACTACATCATTTTATTATGCGCCACCTTGGTATGAATGTTGATTGGTAGACTTAGCAAGCCTTGATCTATATTCATATTTTATATTACCCTTTGCAATGGGAATTCATGGATGTGTATGTTCTCCGTTGACATGTTTTATACGTGGAGCATGCAA
>VDFB02047397.1:23612496-23631517 GCA_007258455.2 Sequoia sempervirens
ATGTGTTGTCCTCTTTTGTTTTCTTTTTGCTTTAGGGAAGACAAGTATGAGGCTACGTACCTTTTAAGGTATGCTTTATATTGTTTTCTTTTAACACTATTCCCTCTTAGCTTGTGGGTCCCACCTCAAGCTTAATATTTTTGTTTGGGGCATTAATAGGATGCATATGTTAGTTATTCCATAGCTGCACAATTTCATACATGTTGGCCATAGATTTATGGATTCTTCGTGATGGGTCAAGCTCCCTTCGAAGGGTAGCACAGGGAAGCTGTATACAAAAAGTGGGAGAATGTTAGGAAAAGGGTGTTGTACACCTTGCACAAGGAAACAATTATTTTATTTATGTAAAATAAATATTTATTTTTGGTGCATATTTAGGAAATGTGTTTAGCCACATTAAATATTTATTTGGGTCCACTTGTAAAGTTGTAAATAATATTGGTTAGATATTTTATGTGTGTTGCACATGGGAAAATAATAATATTTCCTAAAAACTTAATATTGTAAAGTAAATGTTAGGGTTAATGGTTTTGTGTACTCGTGGTTTTGAGGCATATGATTTTACCTTACCACTTGGTTGTTTTATGTAAGCTTGATTCTATAAAATTGATCACATTTTTAGTGGTTGAGGTTGGCTAGTTTTGGGTTGGTTTTCATTGTATCAAGCTCTTTTGTTGAGTGCAAATGTGAAGCCTGGCATGAGATGTGCGGTTGCATGGTTACCCATTATGATTGGACGCATGAAGGATGCATTAGAGAACCTTGATGTTTCAAAAAAATTCATGGAGAATATTTAAGTGTATTATAATGCTTTCATTACTAGATAATATGTTATCCTTGGTTATATCTTGTGTACTCTTATGGTATGTCTTTGATCTTTGCATTATGGTTATTCATAAGCTTGCATTCATGATTTTCTGTCATGGGGTTATGTAGTAAATGGTTTGATCAACCTAGTATAACTTTTCCTAACATGTCCTTAAAGGAGCTTGTAATTGTATGCACACATTGAACTTACTATTGTTTGGCTTATGTGTGTTGTAGAGCACATCTACATACAAAATTTGAAACACATTTTTTCATATTTGACTAATGGACATACCTTTTTCAATTTATAGCCATCTTTGTAGCCCCAAAGTTAGTTGCAACATTTGAAGTTTGAGATTCTCTCTCATCAACTTAATAAAAAAAAATTGGGAACATACAACTTACGTAACTTACATAGCATCCCATCTTAGAGATAGCAATCTTATTATGACTTCAAACCTAATTTTTTAGCTTCATAGCATGCTAAAATGCATTTGAAATGTCTAAATTATTCTCACATGTTTCCATATAAGCCTCTTTTAGAAAAGGACCATATTGAATTAGTATACCCAATGATAAAACCAAAGGATTTCTAGATAACATGTTTGACAATTTATTAGTCACACCTTTTTATGCTTAATGACCAAATGGAATGATTTCAATATCCCATACATTATGGTTTTCTACTTATTTCCATTTAGATTCAACTAGTACATATTGAAGAGTTTAGTGAATAATATGCACAATGAATTCCTTAACCATCAATTAGCATTTCCATTTCTTTATTGCTTGTAAAAGAGCACATAATTCTTCACCATATTTTCAATAACCCAAATTTCTTTAAGGGATTGAGATCAAGTGATAAAAATGTTGAGTTGTAATTATGGAGACCCAAATTCAAATCCCAAAGTGACATTTAAGGTGGAATTTTAAGTGGTGAATCTTGGTCTTTCACTTTTTGGATTCAAGTAGGAATTTCTAAGTTGTCTATATTTCAATACTTCTAAGGAGATAAGCATTGTATTTGTTGTAAGGAGCTAAGTATTAGTGTTAGTTGATTCATGTTCATTTGAGCTATATTTGTAGACTATTAGAAAGATTAAAAAATGGCCCAAACTTGAAACATGAAATAATTATGTGATGAAAATGGGCAATACCTCTTTGTAGTTAGGAAGTCCCCATAGCATATTCACATATGATTCCACCTCAAAAAGCTACTATGAATGATTTATAAGTGATGATGACTAATCCATATGATATTCATCAAAAATGGATTTTGCATGGAAGAGAAAAAGAGCCACCGTTTTTATCAAGAAAGGAGCAATAGCAAGTCATAATTTTGAAGACACGGTATTTTCCATGGACAAGCCCACACATGGGAGAAAACGCTAGGAAGAGTGAGTTCAAATGGCCTCCACATCCACTATATATTTTTTAATTAAAAGTTACACAATATTTTGGGTATACATTCAAGAAGATTGCAAGAGGCATCTCACAAAATTGATCTCTTAAATCAGTCTTGAATGAATCTTCAAGAATCTTTGGATTTATTATATTTTCCTAGCCTCTTTTCCTTGGATCTTAGGGATCTTCCTCAATATCTAAGATCTCTATATCTTCCAAAACCTCCAATGGACCTTGGATTAATGACTTCCTCCCTCGGTCTAATTTATCCCTCCCCACTTCAGGGCATGTTAAATGGTTATATAGACTTTTGCAAACTCAAATAGAAATTGAATAGATATAAGGAAGTAGAAAATCAAGGAAAATAGAATGCCATGAGTGACTTTCTACCACATACCCAAATTCTTTCTTGTTGTAAGAGGGAAATTATAAAAAATGCTTCTTTTATGATAAAATCACCATTGTTGGTTGTGAAACAACTAGTTGACATAGCTACTACTTTCTAATGAAATTACCACTTTTTTTTATAAAGCTACAGATTGTTTGAAACTAAATGTTTTGACTATAAACCTAAAACAACACCTTTTTGATATCTTTCATCTACCAAAGTTGATTATGAGATGCCCCATACCATCTCTATCCTTCCCCGACATCCTTAATCTTTAATTTGATCTAAATCCTATACTTCCTTTGTCAAAATGTCCTCTAAACCATGTCTTCCTTTATTCATAGTAGTATGACAATTTAAACTCTTTTAGATGGATCCTTTTACAAATCAACAAATTAGATAAAGCTAATACTAGTGCATATGCTAATTCCATTTTTGAACTTGCTTCTTAACCCAACTAAATAATTCTTACCCATGTAAAAGCATATAAAAGTATTGATATGGAAGAGAAAGAGTTGGTCAACTTCCTTAAATATTGGACTACACCCATAAAATTCGTTGTTTTGGTTATACTAGATGGCTTGGGTTACTTCAAGATAGCCTCATTTTTATTGAATCAATTAATAGCTCTCCATCTATAACCACATTTCGCAAGTAAACAAGTGATTGTTTAGAAAACCCACATTTCTTCTCATAAAATTATAATCACATGATTTTATGTTCACGAGTCTTTCTAAAAGTCAAAGTGCAATCTAAGAAATCAATTATAGGAGAATATTTAAATGGCTTTAGTACATCATCAATTAACCTCATGAAAGTAGTAAAAGCATTATACAACCCAAAAGGAAGTATTAGTTATTCATACAATACTTGTCTTGTCTTGCATATTGTTTTCTAGAAACCCTTCTTTATTCTCACTTGATGAAAAATGTATGTATTATCTAGCTTGGTGAAATACTTAGCATGTTTTAGCTAGTCCAAAAGACAATTAATTCATAGATAATTAAAAACCTATTATTAGCACAAAAAATCAATACACATCAAATGTGAATTATCTTTTTGGAGCACAACAATAGAATAATTGCTTGGATAAGTGCTAGAATTGATTACATCTTGACCTTGTAAATATTTCGACTATTTATTTACCTTGTTAGCCTCCATCATTGATTGTTTATAAATCCCAATGTTAGGGAGAGAACTATCTAGTAGCAAATGAATATCATGATCAATTTCCCTTTTAGAAGCCACACTCATAGGCTTTTGGAAAACCCCCTTGAGATGTTGCAACATCTCTTTCACTCTAGCATGCTCTTTGTTAGTAAATATAGAATGGAAATTATTTCATTGAAGGACTTCATTATTTTTCCTCTTAGAAGGGGAAAACTAAACTTGCCACTAGCATTTATCAATCTCTTAGCTTGAGAAGTGTTGGTCAATGTGAGTTTTGATTTATATTTATAAAATTTGATTATAGAGTGTCTACCCTCCTTCACCAATTGGTATTGGTTGGCTCTTCTTGAGAAGCTAGCATCTTTAAAATACATATAAGGGTGAACGATCACACCACAGACATCAAGAGTACAACATCTACAATGACTTCATTAATGAAATGCTTGCTAATAGCAAACATCACTTTGTATTGCATAGTTACCTCTATATCAACCCCTTTGCTTCACCCAACCCAAAGAATAAGGGCTAAGATGATTATATACATCAAACCCAATCATGTCTACTAACTCTTCAAAAGAAATATTTTGAGTAAGAGTTAAACAAAAAAAAATCAAACTTAGACCTCTGGAAGTATTTAGTTAGCTCATTTTTTCTTGAGCCTCATTTGTGTTCAAACATGCCTCTATGGAGTTAGAGACCAACTTTTCACCCACATCAGGTTCAAATTATATCTCTTGTCTTTGTAAAGAAGTCATTTATTTCTTCCTCCTCTTGCTTTTTCATGAATACAATTTGGATGTAATTTCCAACAAACTTCATCTATATGACCATTAACATCACAATCTCCACAATTTTTTAAAATATCCTTTAAAAATGTATCAATAAAAAATTAAGTTTACCTTTCCATTTACCCTTTCCTTTGTGCTTAAAAGTGATACTGCCTTAACCACCTTTTCATTTTTGCTTATTTGGAGGAATATAAACTTTTTTATTGTCCATCTCTAGGTAATGGGCATGAGAACAAGTCTTATTTCATGAGTAAACCACTAATGTATTTCATGAAGAATTAGGCTATGCATCCCACTAATGTATTTCATGAGTAAACCATGAGTGATTGCATATCTTCCCATTTGGGTTGGCTTCTTTAAAATTTATTTGTGTAGGCTTGCACACTTTGACCTTGTCTTCGATTTAAATATCAACAATCAATATACCTACCCTTTTACTTATATATGATAAATTTCTTAATCAAAGTACTGAATTCATCTCATTTACTATTTGGTGATAAGTTTCTCACATCCAACAAATAAGCTTAACCTTCAATCTGTGTTAAAACATGAACCCCATTTCAATCTTAATGACAACTATACAAATTGAAAGATACATTCAATTAAACTATCTAATGGCCAAGTTTTTCAACATCAACTTCATCCTCATATGGATGAGTCTCCATCTTGACCTTCCCTCTAAATAGGAATGGAGATTGAAAGGTGGAGAGATGCTCCTTCTGAGGTTCTTGTATTTTCAAATCTTCACTTACTTTTGGTTCCTCAACACTCACTTATAACCTACCCATGAGCAACTTCTTTATCTTCTCCTAGATTTCAAGATTACCCATGTAGGGAGTGATGTTGGATACATTCTCCTATAACTTGATAAATATTTCTTCACCATCAAGAGGTATACCACCTTTTAAGAGACATGATTTTGACTTGTTTATTCCACGTTACTGTGGATATATCATGTTACAAATAAGAGAAAACACGACCTCATCAAGCACTAGTTGATCTAGTGTGGGGCATACACTTGTGAAAATATTACTTGCATACCCCACACAACCACAACAGAAGGAACACAAAACACATGCTCTCATACCAATCTGATTCATAAACAATGTAGGAATTCCACTACTTACATTTTTTTAACAGATCTTATCTAATCCACTTGCCAATTAAGTAGTGTAATGCAAAACATGCATAAAATATAGTACTATTGTCTCAAATTTGTAATTGCTTAGTTTAAGTATTTATAAAGAATATTATATTAGCAACTGAGGAAAAATAACAGGGGTGAAAATGAAGCAAAACACAAACTTTAACCTAAAGAAACCCAACTTGGGAGAAAACTCTAGAAGAGAAGGAAATACTCTCCCAAAGTCACTAATTCCTTACCAATTTATACTAGTTTACTCCCTCAGGCCTACATGGACATATAGATGTTTAGTAGTTTTTGAAATAACTTCCTACAAATTTGTCAAATTAACATGGAGATGATTCTAGAGCCCCTATTGGAACATAGTAGTTTTGATGTTATGATATAAATTACAAAAGTTTCACTAGTTGTCAATGGGCATTTGGTCTGCTGGTGAAGTTAAATGGTTCTAAATGAGTCCACCAAGGATCAAGTCTTGCTGAGTCCAAGGCTCTGACACAATAAGGGATGAGGATGGAATCGTGCCCTAGGTGAATTTGGCGGAGGGGATACTCCTCAGTCCTTGACTCTTAGTTGAAGAGGTTCAACCTATGGCTCGTGCTCCCGTATCGGCTAAGCTAAAATGAATTTGGGTTTGACATAAAATCCTCCATCAAAAAAAAAGTTGCAGCTGAAACTGGTTATGGGAATCAAATACATGTGGAAAAAGACCCTGACAATGTGGAGTTTGATTCTTTTGACATAGCTCATGCGTAGTATTGCTCAATGTTAAGTGGTCAAAGATAGCAAGGTTAAGTCAATTCTTATGCCGATGTCAATACTGTGATATCAGTGAAAGATCCAGAGGGTGCAGTGTTCGTGTTGTATCGGACACAATCCAAAAACAAGAAGAGATGTCTCATTGGGTTGAGATGAGATGGTTAATACAAGTATGAGATAGAAAACATAATACCCTCAATGAAATATAAAGCAATGAAAGCAGGCCTGGAATTTAACAGTCACCCCTACCTGTCATATGAAAATTTTATGACGGTTTGACCATTTAAATGTCTGTCAAAAAATTGTTTAATTTATGAATTTTTATATAAAATATTTTATAAATGCAATATCTTGAAAAATTAGAAAACAATGATAATTATTAGTAATAAATATAAAAATCTACTCTTATAATTAACAATTAACAAAAGTTTCTAAATTGATATTAAAAACAAATCTTGTTAAATATATTCTAAAAGTTAAAAATAATTATATTCTATTTTGAAAAATTCTAAATTAATATATATTTTTATAATAATATTATAAATCACATATATTAATATAAAAAAATGATAACTATTATAAAAATGTCAAAAGTTTTTAAATTCATATTAGAAAATATTCAAAAAAATTATATTCTATTCTAAATTAATTTATCTTTTTATAATAAAAATTATAAAATGATATATATTATAAATTAAAATACTATATTATATTTTTGCTTATAATAATTTTTTACAGTTTAATAAAAATATAGCAAGTCAAACTATACAGTCTAATAAATTTTATAGCTGTAATATATGGTCTAAAATTGAAAAAATGGTCAAATAGACCATCAAATTCCAGGCTGAAAGGTAGCTGGCCTTCTGATGTTTTAGAGATATGCCTATGTCCATGGTTCATCGTGGTCAGGGTAGGAGAGGAAACCTTCCAGTATTACTTAAAAGTTGTGTAGCTGTATGCTTGGTCTAACATAAATTTAATCATGGCACCGGTATCAGAGCAGGTGGCACGACTTGAAATTTTTAAGATGTGTACAATGCCATGCCTGGCTAAATATTGGCAAAAGGCAATTAGAAATGAATATGTTTTTCTACCAAATTATGCCAGATAACATGATTCAAAGTATATTTGAAATTTTGAACAGATCTAAAAAGATTACAGATGGATTGTGCGCCTAACAGAGAAATCTATTGGTTCTGTTCAATGCTCAGTTACAAATCAAAAACCCAGTTTGTACATTCATCAAAATACAGAGGTCTTTTAATAGTGTGCATCCCATTTCATGCATGTCATACAGCAAGTATCTGTGAATATACCAATTCTGTAGTAATTGAATATGCTATAGTAATTGTGGTAGCTACAGCTATGCTGAATCACAAACCCTGCTAAAATATGGAAATCATTAGGCATAAATACACCACAGGAGTAAGAATGGACAACCTCAACATTAACCTTAATGAAATCGTACAAAATTTTCAGTGACCACAACATTCATCTTTGGTGTGGTTCGAACACCTTCTGTTGAGTTGTCTCTACTCCAAACTATGTTCCGAACAATCTAAACTGACTTGAACCCATCCTTATTGCCATCTGCCTCAAGCAACGACTCAAATCATCTACTATTTCAAAAGCTTTTGGCTTTGTTTCAATAGATGGACCACCGATCCAGAAGATCAAATTCAACCTAGACATGTTGGACTTTTAAGCTATATGAAAGTTCTCAATAAGCCTTTCACCAAATCCTTCAATGAATTTGGATGGCATCAATCCTAGGCTCAACTGTCCTCAATAATTCTGAAATTTGGCAAACCTTCAAACTTACATATCTTATATAAATTGATCACAAAAACACCATAATACAAGCCAGAAAATAATTTGTATGGTGTGTTGGAGAACAGTAGTTTATTGCTAGTATGTTTGTAATGCCACAAACCTTTTGAGACTAATCCACTGCTTTTACAAGCCAGAAAATAATTTGTATGGTGTGTTGGAGAACAGTAGTTTATTGCTAGTATGTTGTAATGCCACAAACCTTTTGAGACTAATCCACTGCTTTGTTATGAAAACGGCCTTTTATTTAAGAAATCATATTTGACCTCAAATGCAGGCACTTCAAAGTATTGATCCTTCTAAATATAATATTGATATTTTCATGAACTACATTGATTTAGACAGCAATCATGAGTGCATCAAAGTGATTCGTTTCAATCAATTATGCTGACAACTAACTTTCTGTGGGAAAACAATTAAAGATACTACATATGTGACATCCTGTAGGTCCATATTATCTTTTGAATAAATGAAGAAAATAATTCATGTTGCCTCAAGTAATGCAAGTTGACCAAATAAATGATTTACAGACAGCCCTTTGAGAGAGAGAAAGATTCAAGTGATGCAAAAGCTGATGCGAATAGATTGCATTCAGACCATTAATTATCTCCGAGAATTTTACAGAAAACTAAAGATTAAATAAGTGTATGAACTAACACCAATTTTAATGAATATTTTTTTGGTGTACAGTCTGTTTCTGTCAGATCTTTTACATTAAATCTTTCCTTTGTCTGACATCTTTCAAACAGCTATTACTGTAACTCGAAGTATGAAATGAAAAGAGTAGTTACAATTCCATGCTCACACAAAGACAACAGAAACGCCAACTTCAATTTAAAGAACAGAATAGATTCCTGTTCAAGTAAAAAACCCCTTATTGTGTAATTAATTTACAGAAACCTTGAAACTCAACGCAACTGTCCAATTCATAATTTATGAACTTGCTTTCACTGTCTCAATGGCCTGTACCAGATCATCCAATTTGGCACCTGTCACTTCTTTAACAACCTTTTTACCCTTCAAAATTTTAAAAGTAGGAACAACCCTAACACCCAATTCCTTTGCCAACGGCTGCAACCAAAGCATCATTCAAAGGCATAAATTAAAAAAAATATTTTATGTAGAATCACATTAATTTTACTATCCACTTAAAAAAATTAATTAGAAGCCAAGAAGATGAGGAAGTGGAATAAACACTAGTAAAAATGAACTAGAACTTATGAACAATGTGAAGAAAAAACACAAACCTTGTTCTCCATGTTGCAGTCAAGCTTCATAAAAACAACATCCGAGTATTTCTCTGAGAGTTGCTCCACTTTTGGAGCTATAATCTTGCATGGACCACACCTTCACAAGAATTAAGCAAGGCCATGTGAAGTTAGAATATGAGATAACTTAAAAAGAACAAAAATCTCTTCTAGACTATCTTCATTACATTTTGAAATTGTGTACATCTTGGTGCATGTTAACAATTAATCTGAACAACATGAATAGAAAAAACAAAAGCATTTATAGTGACACAGAATAAACATACATTGCCAATTACTATCCCTCTAACCTAGTAATTTGAGGATGGCTAAGCTAAGCTAAGCTCAGATTTCTCATCGGGTGCCTGTTAGATTTCTCATCAGGTATCTGTTACATTTCTCATCCATATAATCAATCCTTGTCTTAAGTTGACCTATGTTCCATACCCGTCAGTGACATAAAAACTGGGAAAGAAGCAACATGTAGAATATGGCACAATTGAATCATCATTGTTTCAAATGCCAAGTGTACACCACAGATGAGAATCTTCAAAATTCTTCACTGATTGAAAATGACCTTATCAATTGGCCATGGACTCTAATTAATGTGTAATATGATTTGCCACTGTATGATTCTGGACACCAGATGAAGATAGCTTAGGAATTCATAATACATGAGGAGGACATGAGGAACAAATTGTCAAATACTACAAAATATTGAAGATTTACTCTGCTTGAGCGTTACTCCATCCTAAGCCTTCAATTAACAGACACATAAAACCTGTGACATGAAAATTCAACAGCTTTACACTATAACAGAGGTGTGTGCTTCTAACATGCCAAGGGGTATCTTACAGGACACTCCACTAGTTTTCCATTCCTTGGATGCAAACCATTCCCATTGCATTAATGTACATGAAAGTAGAAAACAAAGTACATAAATATTTTCATTATTTACACATATGCGAAAGCAAATTCAGAGGTTGCAAATTCTTAATGTAACCCACAAATCGGAATTTTATTTTTACCTTGGGCTCTTGGTGCTTCTTTATTTCCTAGCATCGAATCAATTTAATACTAAAAATACACAATCAAAGTTTCAGAATAACCGGACAATGACCCATAAATATGGTGGCATCAAAATCGCACTAGATGTCTGCGAACCCAGTATTTTAATTTCAAATTGCCTTCTCCTACCTACTTTTCAAGAAGGGAAAGAAGCGATTCAAGGAAATTACCATTGCGTATACATATCCAACACCACAATCTTGTCACCAGCAGCATTGACGGCTGGCCAGAAGCTATCTTTTCCGACTTCAGTTACTTTTCCAATGGCAGGCGCAACAGTCTCTAAACTTGCTCTTGCCAGAAACCCAGATTGTCTCCGTGCTTGATTTCTGAAAGCAAGGGAAGAATTGTGCTGCTTCAGAGCCTGACCAGGCCACCCCTTGCACTTCTTAAGTTGCACAGAAGCAGTGATTGGTTGATCTATATTGAGGGAACAACATGCAGAGGATCTGGTAAGCTGGACAGTTCCAATTTGAGGGGAGGAAACAGCAGCCATGAGAATCCAACAGAAGGCAAAGATATCCCTTGATTGGTTTCTTGATGTTAGAATATAAGAAGCCTCAATGCCCAAAATTTATGGATCTACAGCAAGGTTTCTTCTTCCGCCTCCCTAGCCTTCAAACACCACAAGAAATTAATTAATCCAAAGCAAATCTGCCTAACCCTACAATCGCCAAACACGTTTATTAACTTTTATAGTCAAAGCCCACACACAAATACAAAAAAGGAAATAATGTCAAAAAATCAACTTTACTATTTACCGACGCACTGAAAAACAAAAGGGGTGCCAATTCACAACAGAACTTGGGTCTCAAGTTATGGATCCAAAACAGTACAACTATCAATTATTCTAAGGAAAAATCCAAACCCAAGAGAAAATCAAGAGGAGATGCGGTATTATGCAATTAAAACAGGTGGCCCTGCAGTAAAATGCATAAAAATCAGATATGGACTTGCTATAAAATGCATGAAAATCAAATATGGGCATGCAGTAAAAAGCATCAAAATCAAATGAGTGTCCAACGAGGGCATAAAATCAGATGGGTATGCATTAAACGACAGAAAAACGGACAAAACCAAAGATGGGTATCCAGTTAAATGCTTACAAATCAAGTGATCCCTCAGTCAAATTCAATAAACAAAAGAAATTCGATTGGACGCATGCAGTTTATTACCTCAAGACCAGAACTTTGCAAAGAAAATGCCCTTCAAAAGATGAATCTCGAAAGTGTGTGTCCAGTAAAGTGCCCCATAAAAGGGCGTGAGAGAGAAACCGACCTGAAACAGATGAAAGTAGTCCAGACGAGTACAAAACCGCCAAGATGCCGCCTGAACAGTATTGGGCGGCCCACACCCACAAAGACTTTTGTGGAAATAAGAACTTCCCAACACAGAATCTCTACGAATATCTTCCACTGATGCGTATTTTAACTTTTTTTCAAGGGAAGATCAAGACATCATTCAAGAGGAAATTACTTGTTAAGTTGCACGACATAGAAAGGGACAGGGTTGATGTGAATGGCCGAAGATTTTAGGCCTTGCTCCAGGGGAATCTGTATTCCATGTCGCTATGCAACTGGTTTTTTTAACGTGCTTTTGTATTGTATACGATGGCTAGGTGCATTCATTTTGTTTTGTTTTTATTGTGTGGATGTGTGATTAGAAAAATAAATTGTAGAAAAATGGTAGCTGACCACATGAACATTGACTTTACTGGCCCACGCACCACGCTTTGCATTTGATGTCGTGTGGGCGGCTGGGGGACTTCCATGGCCTCCTCCAACGACCAATTAGTTAATTGTTAGTTGATATTTGACTCACCCAACTCATAGTTTGAACTTTGGGTTACTAATTGGAATAATTGCACTAACCTAAACTTTCATTGATTACTAGAGTTTTAAAAACACTAGTTGGTAATTGATATTTAAAATTTTAAATAATTTTGTGGATGTTAATGTTGTTGTTGTGGTCTATTTTTAGATATTAAAGATATATTTTTTAAGGTGTGTGAATTTTATATTCTATTGTTTATTTGTAAATCTGATTTTATTTTATTTAGGTTCATTTTTATATGGGTGGATCTAATTTTTGCATGGATGTAAACTTGCAACTCATAAAGATTACTTATTAAATTATTATAGTTTGAAACTAATTTTCCTCTTGTTTGATATTTAAATTTGGCAAGGGGAAATAGTATTTATAAACACCTTTGAGGAATATGTTCAATCACAAGGGTCATTTTCTCCTTGATTAAAGTTTTGATAAATTGGTTTTACAATTCTAAATGAAATGATTGAGGACGATAAGTAAGCACTTGCAATGATCCTAGAATAATGTGATGATGTTGTAGATTTTTTTCTCCACTTGAAATTTGAAATCTAGACTTGTTCTTCTAGTTATCTTCTATAATTCATTCCTTTATGATTAGTCTCTAAATACACCACGAGCTCATGTATAATTTGGCACAATTCACACTTTAATCATAACTACTAGTGAAAAGGATGGCAAAAAATTTGAAGCTAAATTTAAATTTTAGAGATGCATGGTTCAAATCCATTTACACAAAGGTGATTTATACCACTTTTTGTACTTTTGGATTTGAACCAAGTCAATGAACAACATATTTGATCCAAGTGTAGCCTCACACATCCTCTGCGACAACTTCATCAACACACTCAACATCACTCAATGCATCCAATACAATGCAATGCTTGTGCACCAACATGTATTGTTGTCCTCACCCCTTTGTGTAGAGTTCCTACACAAAATAACACAACAATATTTGTGTGCATATTGTGGCCCAACACATGGTTGCACATGCCAGTGCTCGTTTGAACCATGCATGTGCAGCACATGGAACATTAGAAACCACATATTGTGTTTGCATACATGTGCACCATAAGGTATGCTCATACATTTAACACCATATGATGCTACAAATCTAACGCATGGCAACATCCACACCACATGTCACAACAATCCAACTAGCACCATATGTGTTTGACATATATTGTCATCTTGAATCCACATAAGCAACACATCATACACATTGGACATGTCAACACAATATCTATGTGAGGCCTAGCTAATGAATTGCTTGTATATATACAATATTTATATATTGTGTAGAGTAGAAGAGGCATATATAGATTCTCATCTTATCTCTCTATTATTGATTTTTTTAATGGTGAATTTTCTTTTTTTTTTGGGTCAATAATAAGTGTTCTTTTATATTACTTTTGTAAAAAAGATTACATCATCAGTTCAACCTCCATCCAAGCAACTGATACAAAAAGTTTTTTCAAAGAGCATCTTAACATGTAGGGTAAATCAAGAAAACCCCATTCCCAAAAATTGCCAAAAAAACTCCCATCAAACACCATAGCTACCCATCGACATAAGTCCAACCTTATTTATAGAACCTACAGCTAACATTAACCAAACTACATTCTATGTAACCAAAAACAGAAAGCAAGACATATAATTCCAGAATTACGAGCTACCCGGGTCACCCATGGCCAAAGCTGCTTGCCACTTCCTTGTCTTCAGCTTGAATCGCTTCTACCTTGGATGTCGATTTGCATTCCACAACTTCATCGCCTCCTCCTGCAATTCTTCCTTCACCCGTTCCACCACCATCTCTTGCTCCATTAACTCAATGAAGAGTTTCAGAGCTTGCCACTCGAGATGGGCTTCCTCCCTACACCTCTCCTTATACCTCCCTTCTAGCCACCGAATAAAAAATAAGTAGCCATCCGCCCCAAAAGGCCCAACTAAGTATTCATCCACCAATCCTTCACTGATGTCAATTCCAATCCCTGACACACACCACTCCAAGATTGATTCCATTCTGCCTAAAAAATATTCATGCACAATTAGTTTTAAAGCCCTACGAACCGTTGCGACCTTCTCACCCAAATCTAGCCCCCAAGTTGCAATCATAGAATAGACATCCAAATTGGTTCGATATCTATCGCAAAGGCGACCAAAATCTTTTCCCAAAATCATCTTTACACACTACCATAATCTGTTATCCTCCACTAGAAAGAGACCCATTAGCCATTTTTCTTAGGCATCCCCAAAGAAAGGTCTCAATTGTCTATTAGAGCGGAAGGAAAAGTGGGATTCCATTGAAGCCCTACAAAGAAAACTTCAAAGCTTCTCCTGGTCGTCTGCTCAGCATCTACCACTTCTTCACCGTAATCTCTAGACTCTTTCGTTTGCTCACCAAAGCTCGGAATTGAATGCTTCTCACACTCTGTAATGATGGCCACAAATATTTATGCACCACTACTCTCCATTCTTACGCTTCACCTGTCATGTCCAAGCTACTCTAGGCATTCATCAACCATAGACATTAATGAAATGTCCTCTCCGGTGGTGGTCCTCTCACTTGCTAAGGTGACACCTCTAAAATCTTCTACCACCAATTTCCTGGGTTCATTAAATGTTATAGCCCATTTTGATAACACATCATCCTCCAAATTACCTAGTCTTCTTATATGGCTAATGCAGAAGTTCTCACACCCTTCCAGCTCCTCCCTGATCTTTTCCACCACATTCTGTAAGTGTCACACCTTTATGAAACCTTTCATAACCGCTTGGATTATGATCAACAAGTCCCCCTCAAGATGAATCCTAGATGCTCCAAGTCGTTTACCACACCTGATGCCCAGAAGTGTTGTTGCAGCTTCAACTTCATTATTCATTCCATCCATCAACTTCTTCACCCCTAAAGCTAAAACATTCCCCTGCCTGTCCCTTATTATGAAGCCCGCCCTTGATGGACGAGGGTTTCCCTTCAAGGCTCCATCAAAGTTGAGCTTCCACCAACCTTCTTGAGGTTTCTCCCATGACACCTCTCTAAGTTCCATTGAAGTTGAATTAGCCCAACCCAACCCCTTAATGGGCCTAAAGTGAATCCTCGGCGAGAGCTCTTGGATTCACTTATCATCCAAAGTGAAAGGAACAAGGGGGTTGTAGTATTGTGAGGCCATTTCCCCCACAACCTCTTCAATGTCATGATTAATCCTCCATTTTAATCTCTCCACACTTTCTTCTTTACCAAGAAAAATTATTTTGTTTCTCTCTTTCCAGACCTCCCAACACTAATAAAGATGGACTCACTTTCATATGCTTGAGAAAGTAGTATTTTTCCTATGGGTTGGCCAACCCTCAAACATCTTTCTTAGGGAATTAGGGGTGGTACTTTTCCAACCCAAAGAATTCCTCAACATCGCCCAACAATTTGTTGCTACATTGCAATGTAGAGCAAATGATCACTGGATTCCTCATCCCCTACACACATCACAAATCTTGATAGTCCACAAAAACCCAAACGTTTTCTTCTTTCACCCATTAGGATGCAGCCTCTTAAGGCCAATTAGGAAAAGGCACCCGCCTTCAAGAGACATTCCTTGCCCCCAAAAAAACTTGTCAACCAATTTAAAAAACCCCCCTCTGATTCCAGAAACTGACAGCCTAACTTCACTGAATATTTACCATCCACAGAACCACATCAAACCACTTTGTCTTCATTTTTTGTCTTAGAAACTTTTCAAGACTTGAAGATTTCCAACATCAAATTCTTTTGATTATCAAATGAATCTAAATCCTAGATGGATTTCTAACCCCAACCGCCTCCAATGTCATCATCTCTAAACTCCCAGTAATCAACAACCTTACCTCCCCAATGCTACGTGAACCATTGATTTACTTCCTACATATTTTCATTCTCGTTTGGTGCTAGAAATCCGCCCCAAGAGTCATCCCAAAAGTTTTCTTTTAAACCATTACATATCTGCCATGTAATGTGATCAACTACAAATAGTCTACAAGGGATCACAAATTTCTAAATGGCAAATCCTATTGGGGGATTTCACATAGTGAAGATCTTGGTATTCTCCATTGAATCCAAATACTTGGCTTTCACAATTCTAACCCATAATTGAGAGGGTTGTGAATAAATGTTCCAAACAAGCTTCACTCCCAAGGCCTCATTCAACAAACTCTAATCCTTCAACCCTACTCCTTTATATTTTGCCAAGCACACTTTCCCCTAGGACAATAGAGGAACTTTATCTTGCTCTGAAGCACCATTCCAAAAGAATTTTTGTATTCTTTGACCAATTACCCTTACAACCTTCTTAGAGATTTTAAGGCACATCATGGAAAAGATGGGAATAGCTAAAATCACATATTTAAGTGTTAGAATTCTACCAGTCGAGGTTAACCATCGACTCTTCCAACTATCTATTCGCTTCAAACAACAATCAACTAGGTCCTTCCAATGGTCTACTCTCACCCCCAAAGAGGGGGATTCCAAGATATCTTCCTAGAAGAGTTCTTGGCTTCATTCCAAGGATAGAGAAGATTTCCCTATGTTTTTTATTGCAGGTATTAAAGAAGAAATTTTCAGATTTCTTCCAATTGATGCACTGCTCAGATGCCTTACTGTACTTATCCAGAGTATTCTTCATCAGCCGAGCTTCTCTAAATGAGGCTTCTCCCATGAGAAAAGTGGCATTTATGAATTGCAAATGAGACTCAGGGTCCACGCCCTTCGCTACCTTGACTCCCTTCCAACCCCTTCTAGTCTCTTTTTAGAGATTAACCTACCAAGTACCTCAACCATGATTATAAACAGGAAGGGGGAAATAGGATCTCCTTGCCTTATGCCCTTTTCAGATGCAAAAAAACCTTGCGGGCTACCATTGAGTAAGACTGAGAACCGAGGAGAATTTATACGACTCTCCACCCATTTGATCCAAGCTTCACAAAAACCAAATCTGCACAGGACCTTTAAGAGGAAACTTTTGTTCACTTCATCATAAGCTCTACGAATATCTAATTTCACCAACATTTTTTTCATTCTAGCAGCATGAATGGAGTGTACCACCTCCTAAGCAATTATAATACCTTTGTAGATCCAGAACAACCTTCAACATATTCGCCATCACTTTTGAGATTAATTTATAAACTATGTTGCATAAAGCAATAGGTCAGAAGTCATCAAAAGAAAGGACTTCCACCTTCTTTGGGAATAGGGCAATGAAAGTGTTATTGAATTCTTCTAGCATAAAACTACCTCTTCTAGATTCCTCCACCACTTCCCATAATTCATGGGCCACAACATCCCACAGTTTCTGAAAGAAAATAGCTAGAAATCCATTCGGACCAGGAGCTTTATCTCCACCTATACTGAATAGAGTATCCTTAAATTCTTCCAAAGAGACTTCTTTAGTTAGATCAACATTTTTAGCATCTGAAACCTGATTCAGAATAACATCCAACACTTCTGCTTCCTGCACAAAGATC
Organism: Sequoia sempervirens; assembly: GCA_007258455.2. Taxonomy (NCBI): domain Eukaryota; kingdom Viridiplantae; phylum Streptophyta; class Pinopsida; order Cupressales; family Cupressaceae; genus Sequoia; species Sequoia sempervirens. Next base: position 23,630,419 of record VDFB02047397.1, read on the forward strand.
TCCTGATTAGACCAAAAGGCTTCAAAAAAATGATTTACAACTTCTCTACAAATGGCTTCCTTCTCAATAAGGGTTACACCATGTTTATCCTAAATTGAAAATACTTTGTTACAAGATCTCCTGATTTTTACAGCATTATGGAAATATTTTATATTTCTATCACCCTCTTTAAGCCACATCTCCCATGACTTCTGCCTCCAAAAAACTTCTTCACGGGAAAGAATTTATGCATATTGTTTATTTAACTCCTTTTCTGCTTGGAAATCATCCTCACTAAGACCTTCTTCAATTACTCTTAGAATTAAAACAAAAGCTGGGATTCCAAGCTCAAAGGAGAAAAATTCATTGAAGGAAATATTTTACTTTAAGCCTTCCTATTCCACTTTTCCAAATTTTGCTCTTTATTATTTTTACCAATTTTTTGAAGAAAACAGATGCTTTGTTCAGCCTACTTAGGAGTGTATTGTCCACCCGCAACTAGTAATGCATCTCCTCCAAGAATCCCCATCTCAACACATCCCATTTCCTCCCCAAGTTCCTGAGGACAAGTCAGAAGCATACTTCTTTGGGACTACCTCATGTGGATCGGGATGGTGGTCCCAACGTTGTGATTAGGAGAATCTCCGTTTGGAGGGCCCATTTATAATTAGCCCAATTTCCTGCAAGGAAGAATCTATCAACTTTTTCTACAATGTTTAAAAAACCATGCCTTCTATTAGTCCAAGTATAGTCCCCATTTTTGAATTAGCTCAAAAAGGCCATTGTTAGTAACAAAATCATTGAAGTCTTTTTGTTTCTGGTTCATCCATCCAATGCCACCACGTTTATCTGATGGTTGAAGGATGGCATTGAAACCATCACCGAGGAGGAATAACCTGTCACTATTAGCAAACAAAACCTCCAAAATCTCTCCCCAAATTTTCCTCATTTCTGAGATATTATTAGGGCCATAAATATTTAGAAGAGAGAAACTAGTGAATAATTGCTTGGAAATAATATTAACCCATTGCCAAGATTTTTCAGACCTAAGAACTTGAACCTCCATCACCGTGTCTTTGTAAAGAATTCCAAGACCTCTTGAAGCTCCTGTAGCTTCCAC